>CAUYLG010049642.1:0-56375 GCA_963573385.1 Cacajao melanocephalus
TTGGTTCCAAGTCTTTGCTATTGTAAACAGTTGCCACAATGAACATACGTGTGCATGTGTCTTTATAGTAGCATGATTTATAATCCTTTGGGTATATACCCAGTAATGGGATTGCTGGGTCAAATGGTATTTCTATTTCTAAGTCCTTGAGGAATTACCACATTGTCTTCCACAAAGTTTGAACTAATTTACACTCCCACCAACAGTGTAAACGCGTTCCTATTTCTCCACATCCTCTCCAGCATCTGTTGTCTCCAGATATTTAATGATCACCATTCTAACTGATGTGAGATGGTATCTCAATGTGGTTTTGATTTGCATTTCTCTAATGACCAGTGATCATGAGCACTTTTTCATATGTTTGTTGGCCTCATAGATGTCTTCTTTTGTAAAGTTTCTGTTTATCTACTTCGCCCACTTTTGAATGGGTTTGTTTGTTTTTTACTTGTAAATCTGTTTTAGTTCTTTGTAGATTCTAGACAATAGCCCTTTGTCAGATGGGTAGATTGCAAAAATTTTTTCCTATTCTGTTGGTTGCTGGTTCACACTAATAATTCTTTCCTTTGCTGTGCAGAAGCTCTGGAGTTTAATTAGATCCCAATTGCCTATTTTGCCTTTTGTTGCCAATGCTTTCGGTGTTTTAGCCATGCAGTCCTTGCCTATGCCTATGTCCTGAATGGCTTTCTTCTAGGGTTTTTATGGTATTAGGTCTTATATTTAGATCTTTAATTCATCTGGAGCTAATTTTAGTGTAAGGTGTCAGGAAGGGGTTCAGTTTCTGCTTTCTGCACATGGCTAGCCAGTTTTCTCAACGTCATTTATTAAACAGAGAATCCTTTCCCCATTACTTGTTTTTCTCAGGTTTGTCAAAGATCAGACGATTGTAGATGTGTGGTGTTGCTTCTGAGGCCTCTGTTCTGTTCCATTGGTCTATGTCTCTGTTTTGGTACCAGTACCATGCTGTTTTGATTACTGTAGTCATGTAGTATAGTTTGAAGTCAGGCAGCATGATGCTTCCAGCTTTGTTCTTTTTGCTTAGTATTGTTTTGGATATACAGGCTCTCTTTTAGTTCCATAAGAAATTTGAAGTGGTTTTTTCCAGCTCTGTGAAAAAGGTCATCAGTAGCTTGATGGGAATAGCACTGAATCTATAAATTACTTTGGGCAGTATGGCCATTTTCACAATATTGATTCTTCCCAACGATGGGCATGGGAGGTTTTCCATCTGTTTGTGTCCTCTCTTATTTCACTGAGCACTGGTTTGTAGTTCTCCTTGAAGAGGTCCTTTAGATCCTTTGTTAGTTGTATTCCTAGGTATTTTATTCTTTTTGTAACAATTGTGAATGGCAGTTTGTTCTTGATTTGGCTCTCTTTTAGTCTATTATTGGTGTTAGAAATGCTTGTGATTTCTGCACATTGATTTTGTATCCTGAGACTTTGCTGAAGTTGCTTATCAGTTTCAGGAGATTTTGGGCTGAGACGTTGGGGTCTTCTAAATATATAATCATGTCATCTGCAAATAGAGACAATTTGGCTTCCTCTTTTCCTAATTGAATATCCTTCATTTCTTTTTCTTCCCTGATTGCTCTGGCTAGCACTTCTAATACTATATTGAATAGGAGTGGTGAAAGAGGGCATCCTTGTCTTGTGCCAGATTTGAAAGGGAATGCTCCCAGTTTTTGCCCGTTCAGTATGATATTGGCTGTGGGTTTATCATAAGTAGCTTTTATTATTTTGTGATATGTACCATCAATACCTAGTTTATTGAGGGTTTTTAGCATAAAGGGCTGTTGAATTTTGTCGAAGGCCTTTTCTGTATCTATTGAGATAATCATGTGGTTTTTATCTTTGGTTCTATTTATGTGATGGATTCCATTTGTAGACTCGCGTATGTTGAAACAGACTTGCATCCCCAGGATGAAGCCTACTTAATCATGATGAATAAGCTTTTTCATTTGCTGTTGCATTCTGTTTGCCAGTATTTTATTGAAGATTTTTGCCTTGATGTTCATCATAGACACTGGCCTGAAGTTTTCTTTTTTAGTTGCATCTCTGCCTGGTTTTGGTTTTCGGATGTTGATCTCATAAAATGTGTTGGGGAGTATTATTCAGGTATTCAACTTCTTCCTGGTTTAGTCTTGGGAGGGTGCAAGTGTCCAGGAATTTTTCCATTTCTTCCACATTTACAGGTTTGTGTTCATAGAATTGTTTGTAGTAATCTCTGATGGTAGTTTTTATATCCATGAAATTAGTGGTGATGTCCCTTTATTATTTTTTATTGCATCTATTTGATTCTTCTCTCTTTTCATTTTTATTAGTCTGGCTAGTGGTCTATCTATTTTGTTGATCTTTTCAAAAATCCAGCTCCTGGATTTGTTGATTTTTTGAAGGCTGTTTTGTATCTCTATCTCCTTCCATGCTGCTCTGATCTTAGTTATTTCTTGTCTTCTGCTAATTTTTGAGTTTTTTTTATCTTGCTCCTCTAACTCTTTCAATTTTGATGATAGGGTGTCGATTTTAGACCTTTCCTTGCTCCTCATGTGGGCATTTATTGTTATGAATTTCCCTCTAGACACTGCTTTAAGTGTGTCCCAGAGATTCTGGTATGTTGTGTCTTTGTTCTCATTGGTTTTGAAGAACATCTTTATTTCTGCCCTCATTTCATTATTTATCCAGTCTACATTCAGGAGCCAGTTGTTCATTTTCCATGAAGTTGTGCAGTTTTGAGTTAGTTTCTTGATCCATTGTTCTAATTTGATTGCACTGTGGTCTGAGAGAATGTTGGTCATGATTTCCATTCTTTTGCATTTGTTGAGAAGTTATTTACTTCCAATTATGTGGTCAATTTTAGAGTAGGTGGGATGTGGTGCTGAGAAGAATGTATATTCTGTGGATTTGGGATTAAGAGTTCTTTAAATGTCTATTAGGTTCACTTGGTCCAGATTTGCATTCAAGTCCTGGATTTCCTTGTTGATTTTCTGTCTCATTGATCTGTCTAATATTGACAGTGGAGTGTTGAAGTCTCCCACTATTATTATATGGGAGTCTAAGTCTCCTTGTAGGTCATTCAGGACTTGCATTATATATCTAGGTTCTTCTGTATTGGGTGTATATATTTTTAGGATCGTTACCTCTTCTTGTTGTATTGATCCTTTTACCATTATGTAATGCACTTATTTGTCTCTTTTGATTTTTGTTGGTTTAAAGTCCGTTTTTATCAGAGAGTAGGATTGCCACCCTTGGTTTATGTTGCTCTCCATTTGCTTGGTAAATCTCCTTCCATCCCTTTATTTTGAGTCTATGAGTGTCTTTGCACATGAGATGGGTCTCCTGAATACAGCACACCAATGGTTCTTGGCTTTTTATCCAATTTACCAGTCTGTGTCTTTTGATTGGGGCATTTAGTCCATTTACATTTAATGCTAATATTGTTATGTGTGAATTTGATCCTGCCATTTTATTACTGGTTGGTTGTTTTGCCCTTTGGTTGGCATAATTTCTTCATTGCATCATTGGTCTTTAATATTTGCTTCTTTTTTGCAGTGGCTGGTACTGGTTTTTCCTTTCTGTGTTTAGTGCTTCCTTCAGGAGCTCTTGCAGGGCAAGTCTGGTAGTGACAAAATCATCAATTTCTTTTTCCATAAAGGATTTCATTTCTCCTTCACTTATGAAGCTTAGTTTGGCTGGATATGAAATTCTAGGTTGAAAGTTCTTGTCTTTAAGGGTGTTGAATATTGGCCCCTACTCTCTTCTGGCTTGTAGGGTTTCTGCCAAGATATCCACTGTGAGTCTGATGTGCTTCCTGTTGTGGGTGACCCTTTCTCTCTAGCTGCCCTTAGTATTTTTTCCTTTGTTTCAACCCTGGTGAACCTGACAATTATGTGCCTTGTGATTGCTCTTCTACAGGAGTATTGTTGCGGTGTTCTCTGTATTTCCTGTATTTGAATGTTGGCCTGTCTTGCTAGGTTGGGGAAGTTCTCCTGGTTAATATCCTGAAGAGTGTTTTCCAGCTCAGATTCATTCTCCCCATCATCTTCTGGTACACCGATCAGGCATAGATTAGGTCTTTTCATGTAATCCCATATTCTTGAAGCTTTGTTTGTTTCTTTTCACCCTTTGTTCTCTTTTCTGCCTTCTTGTTTTATTTCATTGATTTGATCTTCAATCCTTGGTATCCTTTTTTCTGCTTGATCTGTTCTGCTATTGAAACTTGTATATGCTTCATGAAGTTCTTGTGCTGTGTTTTTCAGCTCCATCAAGTCACTTATATTCTTCTCTAAGCTGGTTATTCTAGTTAGCATTTCATCTAACCTTTTTTCAAAGTGTTTAGTTTCTTTGCATTGGGATAGATCATGTTCCTTTAACTCAGAGAAGTTTGTTATTATCCACCTTCTGAAGCCTGCTTCTGTCAATTCATCAAATTCATTCTCTTTCCTGCTTTGTTCCCTTGTTGGTGAGGAGTCGTGATCTCATAGTGGGGGAGAGACATTCTAGTTTTCAATGGTTTCATTCTTCTTGCTCTGGTTTCCCTCATCTCTTGGATTTATATAGTTTTGATCTCAGGTAAGTGCTTGGAGAGGTGGCCTTTCCTTTGTCTGCCTCAGAGGTGCTGCTGCACTACCATAGATTCAGTGGAGCCACTGAGTCTTTTATTTACTCAAGAAAATTAGGCTGGCTTCGGCAATGGCAGCTTCCCTTCCGCCCGCAGAGCTGAAGGGTTCTTGGTTGCTGTCTAACTGACATTCTGGGTACCTAACTGGAGTGAGTGTTTTTTGATCTGCTGGGCTTTGTGCAGTGGGGAGACCCATCCTGCTGTTTGGGCTGTTTCCCTGCATTCAGTTCCCCTTCTTACTGGGGGGGGGCAGGTAGCTCCATCCCACTGGCTTTTTGGCTTTCTTGGTGTCAGCCAGTGCTTCCACCTAGATCTATGCTGGCAGCCCCAGTGCTGGCAGAAGTTGCTGTTCTGCCCTGTTCAGGCAGCTTGTAAAGCTTTTCAGCCCCGTGAATATCTCCTGTTCCGTGGGTTTTAGAGGGCTTAGGTAGGGCACTGTATCTGAACTGAAGTCCCAGAGCGGGAGCTCCCCCAGTTCTCCAGTCAGTTGCACACTCCTCCTGGGTGGAGCAGTGCCCCACCTTGCTGCAACTTGCCCTATTTGGTTTATATCCACT
The DNA here is from genome assembly GCA_963573385.1 of Cacajao melanocephalus. Taxonomy (NCBI): domain Eukaryota; kingdom Metazoa; phylum Chordata; class Mammalia; order Primates; family Pitheciidae; genus Cacajao; species Cacajao melanocephalus. Next base: position 5,170 of record CAUYLG010049642.1, read on the forward strand.
GTTCAACCAGACCCACAACATGAACTTGGTACCTTGTTTGGAATTGTGGAGACCACTCAACTTCTGCATCTCTCTCACTGGGAGCTGCTTTCTCGAGCTGCATCTTATTCAGCCATCTTGGGATGTCTAAATGGAGCTGCATCTTATTCAGCCATCTTGGGATGCCCCATACACTGTCTTAATTCTTAAAACTCATCAGATTAAAACAATAATCATTAACAACATATATTTATTTCACACAATAAAAATTTAAGATATGTTTTAACAAATCTAGCTTCAAAAGCATTCTTGTTATAATTGATTGTGGTTATTACTTGTTCCTATATGTTTTAACAATAGACATATATTTAAAGCCCTCTTTAAAATATAATTTTTTAATTCAAAAACACTAAAGTTGCTCTTTGAATAAGTACTAATAACATATGATAAGAATCTTTATAGGAATAAAAAAGTATTACTGAATTTTGTTCCTATCAGCAGCATGCTAAAATCACAAGTTTTGGGACATGTTAACTTACAGAGAAAAAATATGCAAAGTATGTGGTTTCAATGAGTATTTCCTCACATTCACTACTAGTTTGTATTCTGCAGATGATTCTAGACCTGTTTCAATAACAGAGTCTTTGTATTTACATTTGATTTTAATAATACTAGGCAAAAAGGCAAATTCTTTTGATAAACACATTTCTACAAAACGCAATCTATTTCTTAAAGGACCTATTGTCATAGTGTTTCATTTGTAGTCTCATAACTAAAACAAAATATTCTACATATCAATGTTTCCAAAAAATCTTAGTGTGACTTTATCTTTTTGCTCAAAAAGATTAAAAGCACTTTGATGAGCAGCCACATTTCTGAATGTATTGGAGGAGCTACAACTGGAAAACAATGACTATTACTTTGAAGAAAGTAAGATATTAACCTCCTCTGCATCATGTTTCCTTTTGTTAGTAACTGTTCCACATATATTACAAGAATATTTGAAATCCTTTATAGTTATGAGATTAAAGAAATACATTGCTGTAACACGGAATTTATGAAGAAAACACAATATGTAAATTCAAAATCTGAAAAAAAAACAAGTAACTGTGTAATTCAAAACTATCCATAAGAATAGATATGAGAAAATTTAGTAATAGTTGATATAATTATTTGATAAAAAGTGAAAATACCTAGCATTCAGAAACAAAAACAAGTAAGACAAGTAATGAGAGAAAATGAATTCTAAAAAGTAAATTAATACAAAGTAAGAATAGATTTTGTAATTAATATGATAATCTTATTTATACAATTTATATTTAATTAGCATAACCACAACTGATATGTAAAAGAGAAGTTCTTATAATAACAAACATTAAAATAAGGAACATGGAAAATTTGAATTGAATATTGTTGCAGTTAGCCAATATAATACACTGAGACTCCAATGTATATTATCTTCATTTGTGATACTTTCACTTTCTGAAATTACTAATCATACATCTCTAGACCAAACTTGATTAGTGAGTTTGCACATTATCTATTTAAATCACCTCATTATCTCTAACTCAGAATAAACAATAGCTTTGGGCAACAATAAAATGTGACTAATGGCCTTGTTCATTTAAACACTGTAAGCAAGAGATAGAATCACTCGTGGAAAATCTTGATTGGTGGAATGAATAAGTGGTAATTGTTTCACATTAAATAAACAAAAGGCACTATCATATATTAACACATTCACAGTTTATTACAGTTTAGACAGATATTCTAATCAACTGTGACAACAATTGAATAGATTGGTTGCACCCAAACGTGCTGTTTATTAATTAATCTTAACAAATAATGATGTTGTGTCAAGGTAAATTATGTTTCTTCATATGTTGTAGGGTTTTGTATTGAAACTTGAATGAAGCAGACTGCTTATTCATTTGTCCTTTTTTAAATGTCAAATTATGTTAAATTAATATTTTATTGGGTTTTAGGAAAATGTATTTTGGTTGGTTTTGAATAGCTTTTTAGAAAATATTAATAAAATATAATATCTAAGCTGTCAGTCAAATTGTCAGAGATTTACAGTAAATTTTCCGTTTACATTTTTCGTCTTTATATGTAAAGTAGGAGTAATAATCTGTACCATTTAACTTTTAATGTGATTAGACACATAAAATGTGATAGCAAAGGAGAATATTTTAATATTTTTAAAATTATTGTTATAATTAACAATGATATAGATAGTTTAATTTAAAATATTTTTAAAGCATAACCCAAAAGAATATTTGTGTTCATTCTGTTAATCACAAACTATTACATATAACTAGGACCCTGTCAAACAGTCTTGTGTCCTCCAAACATATGTGACTTACCTCACCTTTGTTCTCTTTTGCAGAATAATTCCCATTTATTTTTCCAGGTTAAACCTACTGTTTTGTTAGACAAGTCTTGTTTGATACTTTTTTATTCTTTCTAAATCACTACGATTTATTATTTGGAGTATTAGAATGCAAATGCTTTTTTATTTGTGTTTTCCTCACACAGCACAGAGCAAAAGAAAGAAGTGTTTCCAAATTCAGTGTGTGTATATAGGTATATATACACACACTCACATGTGTGTGTGTGTATGTGTGTGTGTATATATATATATAAATATATATATATATATCTACACCCATGTCATTTTACCATGTAAGTTTTAATTAAAAATTTTATAGTGCTAGACTTATGCTATATATTTAACATAATTGCACTTTAGGTTATACCCTCAAGCACTATCTGCAAATATAGACACAAAATCTATTCCTCTGTAAACCAAATTTGAGTATATTTTTCTATTTCCTTTCACGTCTCACTGTCTTCATGTGTATCATTATATATGCCTATACATAAATACTAATATAAATTTTAAATATATATGTGCTGCTATTGTTAAAAAGGTACAACCTGATTTTTCAGGAATACAATTCCCTCACTTGGAGATTTGTGAAACCATTGAAATTACTGATTTAGTCTATTTAAAATATGTTTGTGAATTAATTAGATGTAGTTATGTAGACTGAAATGACTAAAGTAAGTCAAATATTAGTACATAAATGTATATCTAAATTTATACAAATTAGAGGATTCAATTATGGAACATTATTCATTAATTTATCCTTATAATTCAACAAATACTGATATCTGTTATGTAACAGATATTTGACTTCGTACTTCTTATAAACCAGTGAGCATGGTGAGTATAGTCCCTGCTCTCATGAAACTTCAAATCTAGAGAGAAATCTTAGGAAAATGAATACTTAAGTCAAATTAATTTAGTATTATTAAAGAAACTGGTATCAATAATAAAAAATGGGGTGATGGAAGAAGGTCTCAATGAAGTTGCAATATTTACAGGTACTTAAGTTTATAAAGGAGCTAGGTATACAAAAATATAACTAATTGTTAGTGGGTTTTTTTCTTGGTAAAAGGAATGGTATGTACAAAGACACTCAGTGTTAAAAAACTTAATGAATGTGAAAACTGACAAAACAATAATTTGAAATGAGTGTATTAAATAATGGTAAGAGTTACAGCAGTTAGACTTGAGAAACTAGCAAGGGAGAGGTATGGAGGTCTTGTGAATCAGAGCAAAACACTGGAATTTGATTCTAATTTCAATAGAAAAACAATCCAATAGAAATAAATGTGATCTGATTTATATTTTGAAAGCTTAATTTGGTTCTGTATGGAGGATGGATTATATTGAGTTCAGAATAAAAATAGGAATATCAGTTAAGTAACAGTTCTCTACTCCATGTAGGGGATTTATATTTGCATCACAGATGATTTTGCATTTGCTGTATGGTGATATGAGACAAAATGCCAAAGAAAAAACAGATGAGACTCTTTTTCAGAAATTACAAAACTACAATTTACTAATCAAACTGAATTTAAAAATAGTTATTTTCTGTATGAAACTATTTTTAATTAAAATATACAATTATCTATAGACCATATACATTGTGACTATATAACTTCAAATTTGAATATAAAACCGAAGAACACATCTGCTACACAAGAATGCACATCTGAAAATACATCTGGACAATTAATTTAAATTTGGAAATTTCACTTAAATCTATGCTATTAAAATTTAAAGTTAATCATTCTGAAACTAGAAAATAATAAAATCTTACAGTTTATAAGGTAAGTGCAGTATAAATAATTTGTAACACTTTTATTAATATTAATTTATTATGTTCTTACTTGACATACACAGCTGTGAATTTGCCTTGTATCTGTTTTGCCTGTAAACAATTATAGATAGCTACTGGTTCCTATAGTAGATAGTGTCTGTTGAGTTGAGAAATATACCAAAGAAAGAAATTGAAAGTCATTTCATTAGGAGGACATTTACTTTCACATTTCTCCACACCTCAAAATTTTTTCGATTTGAGGTGGAGTCACATTAGTCTATTTTACAATGGTTTTTAATTGCCATGTGGATAGAAATATTTATTTTAGGTTGACTAACAAATATCTTTTTATACAAAAAAATTAAAGGAGATAAAATATAATCAGAAGTTTACTCTAGTAGTACAGTTGGTTGCACTTTTAAAGGAGGGATGTGGCATTTTCTAGTCTTAAATCATCTAGACTTTATTAAAAATGTGTAACTTAAAACTTGATGGGAAGCAGAACTCATTACAGAAACTGAAAAGACTGGAAATTTACTTAATAGGCTACTCTGGCTTTTAGAACAGAAACATGGGGACAAGGTATGACTAGTCAGATACAAATAAACAAACTCAGAAATTTTGAATCTAGTAATAATGATAGAATTCCACAAGTAGGAGTAATAATGTCAAATGCTGTATATGGCACTCACTGATTCCAGGCATTAAGAAGCCAAGTAAGAGTTTCAGAAAGTGCAATTGTGACATTAGTTATCAGTCTCATATTCATTTTGCAGGTGAGGGGATAGAGGCATTGAGTGTCTATGCAATTTGTGAAGCTCTAGTAGGTGATGAGTATGAAATAGGCAATTAGGGCTTAGAGTTTCTCCTTTAATCGCTACACTACATTGCCCTTCTCACCCACATAAAATAAGAACTTTCCAAAGCTATTAAAATTACTTTCAAATATGCCAACACATTATGTACCAATGCAGTTTTCAATGTGTTAATGAAGTACATTTTCAATATGTTGGTGAAGTACATGTCTTCAGGGTCCTAAAAGGGGTTATGTATGTAAAATAGGTGATTTACAAATCATAAATCCACTCCAATTCTCCATTTCTCTATTATCTATACTTGCAGATTTTTTCCCTTGTTTTGGTTCCTAGTCAATCATCAGAATAAACTATTAACTGCCTGCATGGTATATTGATAACCAGTCTCAATAGTGACCAATAAAAATATATATATACCATAAATTAATATACTGATGCTCTTGAAATACACTTCAGTCTAAAATGGCTCATTTGCTTTAATGGGCATTGCAGAATTCTGTGAAGTTCTCAATGACCAGAGCAAATGGGTACAATAAACAGTAGGGCCAACGTGGTAATCAGAAATCTCTCACATTCAGGAGTCTTCAATAGCAGCTAAGACCACATGGTTGGCAACCTGCTAAGATTCCACTTACTGGATATTTTTAAATTAAAATAAAATTAGGCTTAGGAAGTGGAGGCTTGATTTGAAGTAATAAAATCATTACTGTCAAATTAATTCTCAACTCTTTATTTTCTTTTACAGACTCACAAAGACTTACAATAAGATAAATACATTCTCAGAATCTTATTTTATGACTTCTCCAAAGAGAAAGAAATAACTATGCAATTGAGAATGAAACATTTAGATCTTTTGAGGATATGTTGACAGAGGTCCTAAGTTTCTTTAATCTGAAAACTAAAACATGCTCTCCTTTCCTTATTCACGGTAGTAGCTTAAGCACTAAGTAATAAATGAGGATTGAAATGAAGTTTTCCTCAATGTAAGCCTAGTTTGATCCTAAAATTAATCTATTCTTACGCAATTTTCTAGATTTGTAGTTGAGTATAATACATAATTTTTATTACATATTTATTTTTGAGACAGGGCCTCACTCTGTCTCTCAGGATGAAATACAGTAGTGCTAACAATGAAGAATTTAGTTCTAATTCTTACAATGAGAAGAATTCCAGAATAATAAGATGTGAGAAATAACAAACACACAAATGGGTGAAAGTAAAATAAAGAAGATAAGTAGATCGTATCAGTACATATTTTGGTTGGGCTACACTATTAGAAGAAAATGGAAAAAGTGCAAAAGTAGCATCTAGATCATTTTTAACAACCACGTGTGAATCTACAGTTATCTCAATAAAATTTTCGATTAAGAAGACTAAAATGGGGTCGTTTGTATTCTTCACCCAGCTTCCCCCAGTGTTAACATCTTATGTAACCATAGGACCATTAAAACTAAGTTAATATAGTTACAATACTCTTTACAGATGTTATTTAAATTCTACCAATTTATCTATCAAAGTCCATTTTTCATTGTTGTTCTAGGACACAATTCAGATTCCACATTCAATTATTTCTCCTTAGACTCATCCAATCTGTGGTAGTTCTTTAGTCTTTCCTTGTTTTTCATGACATTGACATTTTCTGAAGGGCATTGATCAAGAACTTTGTAGAATGTCCCGCAATTCATGCTTGATGCTTTCTCATGATTGTATTGATGTTATGCATTTTAGGGAGGAATACTACAGAGGTGCTGTGCCCTTCTCAATGCTTCATTATTAAGGGTATATGATGGCAATGTTATATAAGAGGTAGGAAAAAGAAAAAGGAACTGACCTAAGTAGTTTTGTAAAATAGTTTTTGATTGAATACTCCTATCCTCTTTTAATTATCAGTTTTTCCTGGGAGACAAAACAAATGGATGATAAAAATGAGTTGATTATCACTTTTTAAAATCAGATGTTGTCTTTAATTGTCACTATTATATATACGTTCTCTTAAAAATTAATAAGGATGTAAAAGCTTTGGGGCAATTATCTTAAGACGAATAACAAAGCAAAACTCTTGGTACAGTTTCTGATTTCCTAATAAGCAAAATTATTTTCCAGAAATCATTAAAACTGAAAACAGTTCTATTTTACCTGGCAAAATCAGCAATACTCTACCTATAATATGTTACCTCAGTGTTAAACTTTGGGTTCTGAACAAACATGAAGTCTTGAAGGAACTTGACCATCCTATAGTTAAGGAAAGACCTTGACAATCTCACTATTCCAAAAGTCATCCAGAGTTTCATAAATATTATTATCACAGTGGCACCTGAAAAGGAGAGGATAGCAAGTTTAATTCATTCACATTCCAGACATCATTCTCATGAAAACTGGTATTTGCTATGCCAATGAAGTAACTTGGAATCTAGTTGTCTTAGAAAGTTTAAGACATCCATCCCACAGTAAATAGTAGGTTTCTTCATGTTACTTTAATTTTAATTTTATTTACTCATTTAGAAAGTTTAAGACATCCACCCCACAGTAAATAGTAGGTTTCTTCATGTTACTTTTAATTTTATTTACTTATTTATTTTTGAGACAGGGTCTCACTCTTTCAGGATGAAGTACAGTAGTACTAACATGGCTCACTGCAGCCATGTTAGTACTTCTGGACACAAGTGATCCTCCTACTTCAGCCTCCCAAGGAGCTGGGCACAGGCAGGCACTGTTAAGTCCAGCTAATTTTGTTTATTTTATCTTTTTGTAGAGACAGGGTCTTGCCATGCTGCCCAGGCTGGTTTGAAACTCCTGGGCTCAAGTGATTCTCCCAACTCAGCCTCTCAAAATGCTAGGATTACAGCCATGAGCCACTCCACCTGGCCATGTTATTTTTAGACCGCTAAAACAAGCAGTGCTTGGTTGTTAGGTTTTACAGAAATTTGGAAGCAACATTTCTATGTGGCACTTTTCTGACCCATTTTGAGTTAGGTTAGTATAACTTTGAAGTAGCCCAGAAAGCTTACTGGTGGATATATGCTGCAGTGTATACAGATTTACTATCTCATAAACCAACAAGTTTAGTGTTATTTAAGTATTTATGGTAGAGACAGATTTGGTTTAACTCTATAGCAAGGCCCAGTGCATGAGGCACAGCGGTACCCTCCAAAGATATGGAAGAAATGCTGTGCTCTCTTAACAATTAACTATATTCCTTGTCAAGAAATAGTTATTTTCCTGTTTCTGGACGATGATATAAACTAAAATACTTAACCATTGGGTATGAGATGTTTGTCCAACCTGAGTTGCACACAGTGTCTCAGGTTTTGTTGCATTCTCTTCAGCAAAAAATTTGGACATTCCCAGCAGTACTTTATGCTGAAGAAAACTTAGTATATTTGAGATTGTTTTAAGCAGGTCCCAACCAGCACAGACAATTTGCATGAGAAATTGATTCACACAGCTTGTTTTCAGCTGCCCCACTATGTCTTACTTGCCATCTCATAAATCAACAAGTCTACTGTTACTTAACTATTTATGGTAGAGACAGATTTGGTTTAACTTTATAGCAAGGCCCAATGCAAGAGGCACAGTGATGCCCCCCAAAGATACGTCTTACCTCAAAACTCATATATGGCATCATTAATAAGCTCTGTGATCAGTGTTCTGACGAGAAAAGTATTCAAGCTTGATTTATAGATAACACTCTGCAATATCTTTGCACTGGCCAGAAGTGTACAACAGTATTGAAATCCTACTTTTGCATAATTTTAAATGAAGGTGAAGAAAGTAACACCTAATATTATGGATTAGAATATCAACTGGTACAATTGCCTTTTTAGTGGTATCTCAAAGGAGAGAGCATCTGGGGTGAGATATCTATGAATAATGCTTTGATAGGACAATCAGACATAGAAAAGAAATAAAATACAAAGAAGAGTTAATAAGAAGTTGAAGAAGACATATATTAATGGACCTCCTAATTTGTGACCAGATACGAATATTTGTGTCTCCTGCATATAGTCAGCAAAAACTAAGTGTCAAGGCAGAGAAGGCTTGTAATAAGAAAATATGAAAAGAATGATGGTTTCTAGCTTCATCCATGTCCCTGCAAAGGACATTAACTCATCTTTTTTTAATGGCTGCATAGTATTCTATGGTGTATATGTGTCACATTTTCTTTATCCAGTCTATCATTGTTTGGCATTTGACACTGCATGTTCTCACTCATAAGTGGGTGTTGAACAGTGAGAACACATGGACACAGGGAGGGAAACATCACACACCCGGGCCTGCCAGGGGGTGGGGGGGCTAGGGGAGGGATAGCAGGGGGTAGATGCAGCAAACCACCATGGCATATGTATACTTATGTAACGAACCTGCATGATCTGCACATGTATCCCAGAACTCAAAGTATAATAAAAAATATGAAAAGATTATTTATTTTGTGAAACAGATCAGCATTCTTCCTCAGATAAGTATAGAATAGAGATACTAGTTCCAGGGATGCATACTATGCAGAGTCTCAATTACCAGGCCCTCCTCTCACTGATGTGCAATTTTACTACCAGTGCTCATTCTCCAGTACTATAATCCTGAAAACCAGTCATCCACATGGTGGAAGAAAATTATATCAGAATCCTTCCACTATGCAGAGGGCAGAAGCCTATTTGCACAATGCTGACCATTGTTCTGGATTTTACTGGTTCCTTGCACCTGCAGAATTTCCATCCTTAAATTTGGTGAATGTCATAGCACGCTGCTCTGGCTACCCATCAGCACTGCTCTGGACAAAGAACTCAATTGTTAACAATGAAAGAAATATAGGCAATTAATGGGTGTTATGTATTTCATAAGTCTGATACAGCTAGGCTTCATTAAAACATTTTAACTTTTCTTAGGATAAAATCCAAAATGCTCAATGTTGCCTAGAAGGAACTGTGCTATCTGGCTTCTCCCTTTCTTAAAATCTCATCTTCAACTATTCTTTCCTTAGTTCATAGTCATCCAGCCACAAGAACTATTTTCTCAGTTTTTCAAATAACTCCTCTAGTTTCTAGGTCCTTGCAGAAAATGTTCCTCAACCTGTATCTCTCTACTTCTCTTTCTTTTCTCACATAACTCACCCTTAATAATTGTTTAAATGTCAGATTGAATAATACTACCACAGAGAAACCTCTCCTTCTTTCACAGAATACATCAGGGCTCTTTTTCAATGCTGTCACAGCTTTCTGTACTTTTTCATTTTTCTTATCGCAGTGTAATTAGTTGCATAATAAGTGTTGCCTGTGTCTCTCATTTTGAAATGAAGCCCATGAGCCATGAATTATTTTTAGCTCATCCATTTCTGGCAATGGTATTTACATTGTCTAGCACTATGTTTATTCATAATTTGTACTCCAAAATACTTGTCGAATTAATGAACAAATGAGTGAGTGAATTCGTTCCTTGTAAGTTAATTCTTCAAAGGAAAATTGGAGTTTTATAATTAACTAGCAAAAAGGACATTCTTGTAGTCACGTCTTATCCCCACATTTCCTTCATAATAGCAAGGTGGTGGCTTGCAAGGTGAGAACATTCATTCCAACATTCTCTTCCCAATCTACCAACCCAATTATTAGGCCTTATATCACTTTATCTGCCACTAATCAATATACTAGCAATAGCCTCACCAATGAGGAGTACCCCAATCATTTAAAAAAGTAGTATATTCAGTATTAGAACAGGGTTTTCAAGTTGTTTGGGATTTTTTGAATTTATGAGAGCATTTTTTATTATAGGCACATAGAACGTTTGTAATAAGTAAATTATCTGATAAAGGGACAAACATGTTCCTGGCTATTGAAAAAAACAGTTGCAGATTCAGCCCTAATGCTCAAATTATGGTGATACACTTGTCAAAACATAGTACAATTATGTTATGAATAAGTGGTTGATGTCATATTTTAATTTTAATGAAGATTGGATATTTGAATTCTGTAGACATGCGTCTGAGTTTAATAACCATCAAATGCATGTTCAGATTGAATGACCGAATCAATTATTTCTCCAAAAGCAGTTATTAAGAGTTTTAAATACATAAGAATAGTAACAGAATAACTCATGAATATTCTATGTTTCTAAAATTAATCACAAGTCAACTTATAGTTTATATCTTGTGGAATTATTATTATATGATTTGGAGATGCTGATGAGTTACAAAGTAATGAAATGCTAATAACTTTTGAATGAAAGGACATTGATAAGATATGTAATTCTTATCACGGTGATCTTATTTTCTACATATTTTACATCTAGACTTCCATTTCTCTGAAAGCGATCATTTCCAACTTTTATTTTTAATGCCATGTGGGACAAATCATAAAACACTACAACAGTATTTAAAAAGTTTATATTTTATCCTTTAGAGTAATAAAGTAATCATTAATGTTGCTTATTTTTTCTGTAATATAAAATAATTATTTGATTCTATGGCAGTTCCAAATTATTTTGTGTATTTCATACAAATTTAAGAGATATAAAAAGGTTAAACTGAAACATGTTTTTCTTGCACCACATCCCCTCAAATTTCAGACACTAATTAATTTTGTTGTAACCGTTGTTTGTATACAGAGAAGGGGTGGAAGAAATGGAAAAGAGCAGGGAAAATGAATCATTATGATGCAGGGTAGGCCAAGGTTACAAAATGTGAAACAAATGTTTGGAATTTGAGACGAGATTATACTTCAGGAGACAGACAAACTAAAGTTTACTATTTTCTTGACAGAATCAGATAAACCAACAAAGAGAGTCCTCAAGAAAAACAAAATAAGTATATACCATATACGAGTAATTCTAAAGGATTGGCTGACACAATTATGGAGACTGAGAAGGCCTACACTCTGCTGCCTCTAAGCTAGAGACCCAGGTAATTCAGTGGTAATTCAACAGCTTATAACCAGGATTCTTAATGTAAGTTTCAGTTCAAGGGCAAGAGAAGACTGATGATTCACCACAGTCAGGAAGACGGGGGAAATTCAGCTTTCTTCTTGACAGAGTCAGATAATAGCTTTCTTCTGTGTTTTTGTTCTATTCTGTCCCTCAACAAGTTAGATGATGTCTACCCACATTGGAGGAGGCAATTGTACTTTACTCATTTCATCAGATGTTAATTTATTCTGATAACAACATCATAGACACACCCAGAAATAACTAGATATATATCTGGGCATCTTGTGGCCCAATCAAATTAACACATAAAATTAACCCTCACAAGTCTACCCCTTTTCAACTTGGAATCTATATACATCTTTACAAACCATACTTAATCTCCAAATAAATAAAATAATAAGACAAAATTATTACTAATAAAATATAACTACTCTGTATACAAACAAAAACACACAAACCTCTTCCTCAGAGAAGAAGGTAAAGTTTTTCAGTGATACTTACTTTTCTCCTTGATATCTGTTTAGGCTGATATAACAAAAATACCATAAACTGGGTAGTTTATCAGCCTCACCTCTTGGTATGATAACAATGCAGATTATCTTTTAACTTAAATGTTAGAAGAGATACAAATATTTAGGCCATAGCTATATCCCGTGACTTAAATTCAGATATCAAGGAGAAAAGTAAATTTAGCACCTTTTTCTGTAACTCCCTAAGTGGGCAGGGGTAACATACAAAAATAAAGAGTATGCCACCTCCAATATCCAAAGAGGTCTACTAGGCATTGTGTCTCTTTTTTGGTTATAGGAGGAGCCAGATGCAACAACTTATCCTTCACCCCCTAGAAGGGATATCTTTTTGTTTTTTTTGTTGTTTTTTTTTATTATTTTTTATTTTACTTTACGTTCTTGGGTACATGTGCAGGTCATGCAGGGTTTTTGCATAGGTGCATACATAATCAGGTGGTTTGCTGCCTCTATTTCCCCTTTGACTATGTCTGGCATTTCTCCCCATGTTATCGCTCCCCACCTCTGCTGTCCCTCCCTTACCCCCGCCAGACTGTCCCCAGTATGTGATGCTCCTCTCCCTGAGTCCATGTGTTCTCATTGTTCAACACCTGCCTATAAGTGAGAACATGCAGTGTTTGGTTTTCTGTTCTTGTGTCAGTTTGCTGAGAATGATGGTTTGCAGATTCATCCAAGTCCCTACAAGGAACACAACCTCATCATTTTTTATGGCTGCGTAGTATTCCATGGTATATATGTGCCACATTTTCTTTGTCCAGTCTATCACTGATGGGCATTTGGGTTGGTTCCTGTTCTTTGCTATTGTATACGGGGATCTAATTAAAATTTAGAAGGGATATCTTGACAGGTCCCACACCAAGGGACCCCTAGGAATTTTACTGAGGTAGAAGGACCTCGAATATTAGTCAGCTTTACTTTTACCACCTAACAAGCAAATGTCCTACCAATAAATCTAGAGTAGTTGCTACTTCTAACTCAGTCGAATCAGCAAAGTAACATCAATATAATGGATTAGTGTGATATCTTGTGAAAGAGAAAGGTGTTCAAGATACCTACAAACTAAATTGTGGCACAGGAATGGAGAGCTAATACACCCCGCAGGCAGCATAGTAAAGTTGGCTTTGTCATATGAAAGTAAACTACTTCTGGTAATCTTTACTAACAGTTATAGATGGGGGAATAACAAGCAAACAAAAACCAGACAACAACAAAAAACTGTTTGTTAACTCAATAGCTGCCTAACAAATACAAGGAGATGTATTAATTTGCTCAAGCTTAAAACCATGACTGGTGCAGCAGCTTCAACTGGAGTCACTACATGGTTAACTGTATTACAAACCACTGTCATTCTTTAAAATCCATCTGTCTTCTGCGTATGCCAGATAGGTGAGTTGAATTGTGATGTAGTGAGAATCATTACCTTGCATCCTTTAAGCAGTCAAAGAGAAAATGCAACCTTCCTCTGCCCTTTTGTTCTACTTGAGCTTCATAAGGTTGGATAACAACTATGAATATGGAGGAGGGCAAACTCCTTTACTCAGCCACCAATTCAAATGCTAATCTCTTCCTAAAACAACATCAGAGACACAGAAATAATGTTTAACCAGGTATCTGGGTCAAATTAAGATGATACATAACATTAACCCTCCCAGCCATGAAATTATAAAGTATTTTTGTGTTAGGGAGAAACAGATGTATTTTTCTACTTGAAATTCAAAACATTTAATAAGAGTTATGATTTTATAGAAGTTATTCTTTAGAGAAGTTGATGACAACTTCTAAGAATATATTTTAGCTAAGCAAAAAGGGGATCGAAAATTTATGACCTAATATCATATAGTACCGTAATGTAATTATGGCCTTGGTTATTGATTACTTTTATTAACTCATAAACACACTTATCCATATGTTTATTATTTTATCCAATTAACATAAACAATATTTTTAAGTACTAGCAATGTGTCAAACAAGGGTATAAGGAGGAATTTAAAAATGAGGAAATTATTGTCTTCAAGAAATTGCTAATTTGCTTTGTTAGGAAAGCAAGCAGTTATACAGTGGAGAACATTCAAATAACAATGAATTTGATGTCAAGGGAATGGATAGAGACTGAACAACAAATTTGGAGACTAGCAAATAGTTCTTCACTGCTGAAGTAAAGTGTATATAGGTGAGAAATGGCAAGAATTGAGGTCCATAATTAGAATAAATCGGTCAAGAATATCCAGATATCAAATGCTAAGAGATATATATTGTATTTAATAGTCCGTGAGAAGAGATGGAAGGATTTTAGAAAGGTGATATTACAGATAGTGTAAATAACGATTTGGTCAGAGACAAGATTGCAGGGTGAGTCCAATTAGAGCCATGGTATAGCAGTCCACGTAAGAATTACTCAAGAGTATTTCAATTATTTGTTACTAGGAAAAAAATAGAAAATATATGCTAAATATTTAGAAAATTAGTAGGACTTAATGTCTGATTTAGAGAATATGGATATTGACATAGGGGTGTGAGAACAAGAAATAATTTAGAATAAATCCAAGATGCAGGTGATTAGCTAAATTGAGCTATATGGAGCAAAATATGGATTAAAATAAAATAATACAGTGTTTTCAATTGTTTCCTTGGTTATATTTGTGATTTTGGAGGCTGGAGTAGAATAATTGGGAGGTATAGAGGATAACTTTGGAGAGAGATATAAATTTAAATGAATTTTATGAAGATAAACATATGTGCAAAAAGTATGGTGATTTGATAGGATGTTTAGCCTCTACCAATTTCATTATGTTGAAGTAATTTTTACCTAATTAAATTTTTTTTCTGTCTTTATTTTTAAAGTTTCAGACACAGGGAAGGACAAAAGGCCTCATGTTTCATGTAGAATTTATTTCCTAAAATTTTGAGGGAGACCTAGCATGAAAATATAGTATACCTGAAACTCACAAAGCAACCATAGATCTATGCAGTTTAACCAGTCTTCCAAAAATTCAGCTTTTATTCTTTGTTACCATCATTTGAAAAATCTTGGCAAGAATGGACAACTACAGTTTGTTTGTTTGTTTGTTAAATCAGTTTTTCTTTAAATAAAATTAAATTATAAGGAATGAGAGACTATATAACTGCAACAGCTATTTTGAAAAAGATTGATGCAGCAAAATTTATGTTAATATTAATTTAGGTATAATTTAGAAAGCATTCTTGTGTTGCACTATCTATCATAGGCATAGATGGACTATTGAAAAATAAGTAATTAAAAACACATTTATTATTTTGTGTAAATTATTGTTCCGTTATCCTGGAGAGTTGCTAAAAAGAAAATGGTTTTTTTTTCATTTAAATGGAGCTTGGGTAAAAGACTGTTTTATATCCAAAGTTTCAGAAAGCATTTTCCTTAGCCATAAGATCAATTCATTGAAAATAATTAAGCAAGAACATTGTTCGCTTGTGTGTCAACTAAAAAACACATTTGCTCATCACCTTCCATTTTGCCACATATTCTACAACATATTTTTGAAAACCCTATCTCATTTATTTATTCAGGAACACTTTAAGATAGAAATTATTGTCTAATTTTTAAAATGAGAGAACTAATTTTTCATGAATGTTATTTGCTCTACCATCCCTCAGCTGGTAGTAGCAGCTAGAATTTGAAATTGAATAATTCTGCATTCCATGCCATGTCTGATAGAAATAGAAAATGAAAGAATAGCTTAAAAATATAATTCCCTTAGCAAACAATATTTAAGAGTTTTGCCTATAAACCTACAAATCTATCCTTTTGTCCTCTAATCTACTTTTAAGGCTTTGTTCTTTATTTCAGATCCTTATTTGGTCACTTCTATTTACTTCAGAATTTTGCTGAATTATTTATTTCCTATGTTTGTAATCTTTCACTTCCATATCACTGGATTCTTTGTTATCAAATGAAAAGTCTGTTCATGTGTGAAATATATTAAAAACTATACACAAGCACCAAAAGTAAAATGAATTACTTAACATTGAACTCTCCTAGCTACTCCCCAGTTTCTGTCCTTTCTCATCTCTACGGTATAAATTACTATCTCTGTCTTTATTTTTTCATGTCCTATGTACCATTTGGGAAACTTGCTTCTACCTGCAACATTCAAATAAAACAATGATATCCTCCTTGATGTAAAATATATATTGAATTGTTCAGTCCCATTCTAACTTTACCAATTTAATCATTTGAAATCATTTATTTATTCATTTAAATCCTATTTCTTTTCTCCTCCCTTCAACGATCTTCTTCCTTTATTTTTTCTCCTGTAACTAACTGTTGTCCATTAAATGATTCTTTTTCAGGACACATTTGAGCAGAAGGTGGCTATAAATTTTAGCTTAATTTTAAGCTTTCATAACTTTAGAAGTATAAATACATGCTATAAACTGAAAAAAATTATATATATATTTGAAAGTTAACATTTTTCCACTTAGTTTTGTACATTTTAAGCAAGAAATTTTTAGCTTTTCAAAGTTACACTGAATGAAGATATTCACTGCTATAAAAAAATTACAGATTTGTGATTTGAAATTCACAAAATTGTTTCATTGTCTCTGATTAAAGATGGAAAATACTGACCAAATGTCTACCATGAACTCCATTCTTAGATACTCTTTGACTACTTGCAATCTTCTGCATCATCAAGACATACAAAAATTAACATACCATGAATCTTACCTATTGATTTCTTCCTTCGACTGGTTTGTCTCAAACATATTTTATATATTTCAAGTGACAGTGATGGAGGATAGGCAAGGCCAAAATTGGGGTTTAATATTGGAGCATTCTTGGCTTCTCCTGGGGAAGAATTCAAGGGCAAGCCAGTAGTGTTAGCAATCTTTTTATTTTGGCAGGGCTGGTGCCGAATTTTGCTCTTCTCCCCCAGGCTAGAGTACAGTGGTACAATCTTGGCTCACTGCAATCCCTGCCTCCCAGGTTCAAGTAATTCTTCTGCCTCAGCCTCCTGAGTAGCTGGGAATTACCAGTGCTCACCACCATGCCCAGCTAATTTTTGTATTTTTAGTAGTAATGGGGTTTCACCATGTTGGCCAAGTTGGTCTCTATCTGCCGAGCTCAAGTGATCTGTCTGCCTCGACCTCCCAAAATGCTGGGATTACAGGCGTGAGCCACCACACTTGGCTGTGTTAGCAATCTTTTATTGATTTTATTGAATGTTACTGCTTCTTGCAATGCAGCGCTAACTCATAGATTAGTGTGTTTAGAGTTAGCAATATATAGGCTGTTGACAAATTTATTAATACCTACTTAAACTTACTTTCAATTACACGAAAATTAAGAGGTATGTTAATGCCAATTGAAAGGCAGGTTATTTAGAACTTTCTGAGAAAGGGGTGGTGACTTCCTGGCCATTGCCATGGCATTTGTAAACTGTCATGGCATTGGTGGAAGTGTCTTATGCTAATGAATAATGAAGTCAGCTAGAAATCACTTTCATCTGCTGGTTTCCTCTAGTATCTTCACTTTATCCTGTCTGAACTAGATCCGTTTGGGCCAATAGAGTTGTGACCCGAAAACAAGTCCTGTCAGTCTCCTACCTCAATAGAATCAAATGATTCAAACCAGAGCATCCAATAAGCCACATGTTGTGTCTATCTTTTGCTCTATGCTGTTATATAAAACAGAGAAAGTCCTCCTTTCTGTGCATAACACTGGTGCTTTTATTCAGATACTCATAACAGATTGCCAGTATTATTCCACAGGCTCCAAACTGGTCCTGTCTTGTCTTGCACTTCCAAAGACTCTGTTATAAAATGCAGACAGAATAATATTGAACTTGGAGACACATACTTTATAGACTTTCAACTTCAGGCAAGGCCTAACAAGTCAGAGCAGACCAATGTTTCCTTAAAAAAAACTAGAAGAGAAGGATAATTTTTTTTTTTTTTTTGAAATAGGGTCTCAGTTTGTCACCCAGGCTGGAGTGCAGTGGTACTGTCCCACCTCACTGCAACCTGCACCACTGGGGTTCAAGAGATTCCTCTGCGTCAGCCTCCCAAGTAGCTAAGATTACAGGTATGTGCCACCACGCCTGGCTAATTTTTGTAATTTTACTAGAGACAGGGTTCCACCATGTTGGCCAGGCTGGTCTTAAACTCCTGACCTCCAGTGTTCTGCCCACTTCAGCCTCCCAAAGTACTGGGATTACAGTTGTGAGCCACGACACCCAGTCAGATTTTTAAAATAACATTTTTATAACAATTAGTGACATTGACCAAATATTAGTTGTTCTAACATATACTAAGAGGTTTTCATGAGAGCTGTAATGATACAATATTATAGTTGCGTATTAGTCCGTTTTCATGCTGTTGATAAAGACATATCTGAGACTGGGAAGAAAAATGGATTTAATGAACTTACAATTCCACATGATTGGGGAGGCTTTACAGTCGTGGAGGAAGGCAAGGAGGAGAAAGTCACATCTTACATGCATGCCAGCAGGCAGAGAGAAAGTTTGTGCAGGGAAGCACCCTTTGTTAAAATGATCAGATCTCATGAGACTTATTCACCATCATAAGAAAAGCACAGGATAGTCTCACCCCCATAATTCAATCACCTCCCACTGGGTTCTTCCCACAACACAAGGGAATTTTGAGAGTTACAATTCAAGATGAGATTTGGGTGGGGACACAGCCAAACCATATCAATTTGGAAAGGATACCTTATACTGTTCAGTAGGGTCTAAATTTCTTTAGAAGATAATGCATTTTGTTTTTAGTTTCTTATTCATACAGCCCTGTTTAATACTTATTGCTCTGTAGTTATTTAACAAATAATCATTCAAAAATGAACAGTAAAACAAATAAAAATTAATAATGGGACAAGTAAGTAAATATAAAAATTAATAATGGAATAAGCAAATGAATAGTAAAACATAATTAAAAATACTTTTCAATTCAGTCTCAGCCTCTGTGGCCAAAAGGTAGTTTATGTTGTGCTTCTTTAAGGACTTCGATATGTCATATTCTGTCTACTATTCATTGCTGTAATCTTCTTTATCAGTGATACTTTATTGACCTATAAATAGAAAATATTTTATTCCAAGTAGATTTTTAAGAACTTATAAATTTGTTAGCTATAATATAAGATGTTTCATTATTTTCTTATGTTAAGAAGCATAGGACACTTCAAGGAGGTTTTTTACAGAATTAGAGTTAAATTGTTTAAAAAAAACTGGGGCTTACAATAGTGCACATGGTCCATAGAATTCCCTGTGACATTTTTCTTTAGAGTGCCTTACTGGAGGCCTATTGCTGGTGGCAGTCTGATTGATTGCTCTACTATAGACCTCCCAATACTCAGCTTAGTCATTCATACAGCCAGAGATAAAGATATATTCAGGAATCTAGTTAGTTCTATGACCTTCACTGGTAATGAATTCTGTAGGCTCATTAGCTGCAATTTGGAGCATTTTAAAATTAATTGCCTTTAGTTTAATAAAGTTTTTCTTGCTTGGAAATCAGAACAATGGTAAACACTTTAACAAACTTGTTAACAATTGCTTATTACAGAGTAATTGTGACCTTGAAGAGTTGTTTGCTTTTTTTTCATTATAACGGCA
Organism: Cacajao melanocephalus; assembly: GCA_963573385.1. Classification (NCBI taxonomy): domain Eukaryota; kingdom Metazoa; phylum Chordata; class Mammalia; order Primates; family Pitheciidae; genus Cacajao; species Cacajao melanocephalus. Next base: position 25,179 of record CAUYLG010049642.1, read on the forward strand.
TGCATGATATACTATGCAAAGCAATGGTTTAATTTTAACTTTTTAGAGCTTTACTTTATGTGTTATAAATCCTATTATATTTGGAATCATGTATAACTCAGTAAAATATATAAAAATCTCTTGTAAAATTGTTCTTGCTCAGATTCATGATTTTAATTTCTTGTTTGTTTAGCTTATTTGGCCATATGCTTGTCATATTGCTCTGGGCACAAAAGCAACCACCTTGACAAAATTTTTTTTTTAAAAAAAGAACATTACATTATAATTTACACAGTTTAACAGGAATGTGAATCTATGCCAACATGACAGAGAAAAAAATCCATGAAATATAATGTTAGCTTGAGAAATAATATAACCAGGAGGAAAGCAGAATTTTTAGTTTCCATATTTCAAATTTTTATTTTTTCCTCTACACACACACACACACACACACACACACAAAAGCTTAAAATATTTCTTAATTCAACCAATTGCATAGTGTGTATTTTAAAAGTCACATGCTTTTTTAGTCAGTCATGGTTTCTGGTACTGTATTTGTGCTAGATTATGCTGTTTCAAACTTATGTTCAAATATATTTTTTATGCTCTCTGAGTGCAGAGTCTGTCACTTTTTTCATTAGGATTACATGCACTTTGAGTTGTTTACATAGAGTAGGATGAGCTATCACTGCAACATACACCTGAGTGATCAACAATAGCTATAAGGAGCTCAATAGTAAAGTAGCTAAATTCTGGAATTATATAGGCTTATAAGTATGTTACTCAGAAAAAGTTATTCAAGTTGTATGGTTTCTCTTATACTTATTAGTAAAAATATAGATATGGATTAAATTATTAAAAAGTGTTACATATATATTTAATTATATACTGTAAATTAAGCCAAAAAGATAAATTCAGTGAGATATTTATACCAGAAGTCCTACAGCAGGGATAGAGGTTGTAATAAACATGAACCTTATTAATTTGTCTTCATTGGTTAAAGAAATGGAAAAAAAAGACCCAATTAGCTTTCACATTCAAAATTGTAAATGATTAGAAGGGTGGCCATGATGGTTGACTAGAAGCAGCTAGAGTACATGGTTCTCATGGAGCAGAACAAAAGGGGCAAGTAAATACAACACCTTCAATTGAAACATCTAGGAACAAGCATTGAGACTAATCAAGGAAACAACGTGACCCACAGAGAATGGAAAAAAGCAAGGTAGGATGCTGGCCCATCTGGAAGCAATATGGAGCCAGGGCAACTTTCTCTGCCCAAGGAAGCAGTCAGTGAATGTGTGACCCCAGGAAACCACACTTCTCCCACAGATCTTTGCAACCCTGAGTCAGGAGATCTCCTTGTGAACTCACTCCACCAGTGCCTTCAGTCTAATAGAGCTACATGGAGTCTTTGCAGAGTAGTCACTCAGGCATACATGGAGACATTGGAACTGACATACCCAGGCTTTCTGGGCTTCCCAGAAAAAGTAGCTGCAACTCCAGCAAAGAGGAATGTTAAACCCTGTATATATCCCTAGAAAAGAGGCTGAATCCAAGAGGCTGAGTCATAAGAATCTGCAGGTTCCACTTCCATGGTGCCTCACAGGATAGGAGCTACTGGTTTAAAATTCTAATCAGCCACCAGTAGCATCATTGCAACTTTCTGAGATGGAGCTCTTAGTGGGAGAAGGTACCATATTTGCTGGACTTAGTTGTTCCAGCTTTTGGGTTTTGGATAGTCCAAGTCGACCAAAGACAGAAGCAATCCTCAGACACAGCACAGTTGCTCTATGAAAACATTGTAATACTGCTTTTTCAAGTCAGTCCCCTATTTTATTCTTGATCATTGGGCAGGGCCTCCTAACCAAGGTTGCTGCCAGCCACCCCATCAGTTTTCTCCAGCTGACAGAGATTTAAAACTTCCCTGGGATGGAGCTCTCAGATGGAGGGGCGGGCCACCATCTTTGCTGTTTGGACAACTTAGCTGTTCCAGCCTTTGGGCATTGTAGAGTCCAAGCCAACCAGTGGTGGAAGTGGTTCTCCAGCACAAAGCACAGTTACTCTACAGAAATGTGGCCAGATAGCTCTTTTAAGTGAGTCTTTGGTCCCTTTTGTCCTCACTGGAGAAGACCTCCCAACCAAAGTCTTCAGCCACCTTCTACAGATGCATTTGGGCTGGCAACAGTTTGGTAAATTCCTGGGACAGAGATCCCAGAGGGAGGGGTAGGCTCTATCAGTGCCGGTTTCTATATCTTTTTACTGGCAGGTTTCTCTATACCTGGCTCCAGCCGTGTACCACCACAACTATCAAGCCAGTAGCAGCTCTGGCCCCAGGGGCAACTAAAAGCCTCCCTCTACTGCCACTGCAGTGGAGCTGCCCATACTACCTTAGTGTTATGAGATGTCTGGGGTGTCAGTTTTTCTGACTGGAAACCTCTGTGGCCTCGGCACCTCAGCCTGGTTCTTGTTCTGTGTCCAGGAAGAACGTGGTACACAGACAAGTGAAGGGTGAAGGAAAAGAGTTTTATTTAGTGTTAGAATAGCTCAGAGGAGTTGGTAGCTCCCCTCTATAGGCAGGTCATCCAGTCAAGTGTTCAGCTCTTAGCAGACAGGAGGTCCTGGAAAGGGTGGCTCTTCTCCTCAGGCAAGTCATTCTGACATCTCTGTAGGTCTCTGCAGGTCTCTGTAGCTCTTAGCAGATAGGGTAGCTCCTCTCTGCCAGCAGGTTGTCTCTGCAGCTTTCAGAAGGGCAGGTATTCTTCTCTGCAGCTGGTCATTCCTGTACACAACAGCCAAGCCAAGAGCCAAATTAGAAAGGGAATCTCATTCACAATTGGCATATAAAGAATAAAATACCAAGAATATAGGTAACCAGGGAGGTAAAAGATCTCTACAATGAGAATTACAAAATACTGCTCAAAGAAATCCAAGAAGACACAATCAAATGGAAAAACATCCCATGTTGATGGAAATTTTTCCAGCTAGCATTCCTGTACACCTACACTAGCCAAGCTAGCACTCCTGTACACACACAACAGTCAAGCCAAGAGCCAAATTAGAAAGGTAATCCCATTCACAATTGACATATAAAGAATAAAATACCAAGAATATAGATAACCAGGGAGGTAAAAGATCTCTACAATGAGAATTACAAAATACTGCTCAAAGAAGTCCAAGAAGACACAATCAAATGGAAAAACATCCCATGTTCATAGAAAGAAAGAGTCAACATTTTTAAAATGGCCATACTGCCAAAAGCAATTACAAATTCAATATTATTCTTATCAAACTATTAATGACATTTTTTACAGAACTAGAAAAAATGACTTTAAAATTTATATGGAACCAAAAAAATAGCATCTGTTAATCTTTTCTTACACTGCCATAAAGAAATACCCAAGACTGGGTAATTTATAAAGAAAACTGTTTAATTGACTCACAGTTCCACCTGACTGACTGAGAAATCTCAGGAAACATAATCAGGGAGGGAGGAAGGAGAAGCAGGCACTTCTTACATGATGACAGGTGAGATAAAGACCAAATGGGGAAGAACCCCTTATGAAACCATCAGATCTTATGATAACTCACTCAATATCATGAGAACAGCATGGGAGAAACTGACCCTATGATCCATTTACCTCCCATCATGTCTCTCTCTCAACACCTGTGGATGACAATTCAAGATGAGATTCAGGTGGGGACACAAAGCCTAATCATACCATTATGCTCTAACCCCTCCCAAATATCATGTCCCTTTCATATTTCAAAACCAATCATGCCTTCCCAACAGTCTACCCAAATTTTAATTCATTTCAGTATTAACCCAGAAGTCCAACTACAAAGTTTCTTGTGAGACAAGGCAAGTGCCTTCTGCCTATGAGACTAAAGGTCAAAAGCAAGTTAGTTACTTTCAAGATACAATGTAAATACAGGCGTTAGGTAAATGTTTCCATTCAAAATGGGAGTAATTGGCCAAAATAAAAGGGCTACAGACCCCATACATGTCTGAATCCCAGCAGAGCAGTCATTAAATCTTAAAGCTCCAACAAATCTCCTTTAAATCCTCACATCTGGGGCACAGTACTACAAGAGGTGGGCTCCCATGACTTTGGGCAGCTCCTCCACAGGGTAGCATTGAGTGCCTGTGGTTTATCCAGGTGCATGGTGTAAGCTGTCTGTGGATCTACTTTCTAGGGTCTGGAGGATGGTGGCCCTCTACTCACAGCTCCAGTAGGCAGTGCCTCAGTGAGAACTCTGTATGGGGGTTCCAAACCCACATTTCTCTTCCACACTGCCCTAGCAGAGGTTCCTCTTGAGGGCTCTGCTTCCCCAGAAGACTTCTGCCTGGACATCCAGAAGTTTTCATACATCCTCTGAAATCTAGGCAGAAATTTCCAAACCTCACTTCGTAAATTCTGTGTACCCACAGGCCCAACACTACATGGATGCTGCCAAGGCTTGGAGCTTGCATCCTCTAAAACAATGGCCCAAGCTATAACTTGGCCCCTTTTAGCCATGGCTGGAGCTGGAGCATCTGGTACTTAGGGCACCAAGTCCTGACACTGAACACAGAAAGGGGGCCTTGGGTTCAGCCCATGAAACCATTTTTTTTCCCTCCTAGGCCTCTGAGCCTGTGATCTGACTTGTTGCCATGAAGATGTCTGACATGTCCTGGAGACATTTTCCCCATTGTCTTTGCAAATAACATTAGCTTCCTCATTACTTATGCAAATTTTCCAAGCTATTGTGCTCTGCTTCTCTTTTAAACATAAGTTCAAATTTCAGGTCATCTCTCTCAAGTTCAAAGTTCCACAGATCTTTAGGGCAGAGACAAAATGCCACCAGTCTCTTTGTTAAATATAGTAAGAATGACCCTTGTCTAGTTTGTAATAAGTTTCCATCTCTATCTGAGATCACCTCAGCCTGGACTTCATTGTTCATATTAGCATCAGCATTAGTCAAAGCCATTCAACAAGTCTCTAGGAAATTCCAAACTTTCCCAGATCTTCCTGTCTTCTTTTGAGGTCTCCAAAGTGTTACAGCTTCTGCTCATTACCTAGTTCCAAAGTCACTTCCACATTCTGAAGTATTTTTACAGCAGTACCTCAAACTCCCAGTACCAATTTACTGTATTAGTCTGTTCTCATAGTGCTACAAAGAAATACTCAAGTATTTCTGGGTAATTTATAAAGGAAAGAGGTTTAATTGACACTGTTCTGCATTGCTGTGGAGGCCTCAGGAAACTTACAATTATGATGGAAGGAAAAGCATGGCAGCAGGAGAGAGACAGATCAAAGTGGAGACAGCCCCTTATAGAACCATAAGATCTCATGAGAACTCATTCACTATCATGAGAACAGCATTGGGGAAATTGTCCCCATGATTCATTCACCTCCCACCAGATTGCTCCTTCAGTACCTGAGGATTACAATTCAAGATGTGATTTGCGTGGTGACACAAAGCCTAACCATATCAGAGCCTGAATAGTCAAGGTAATCCTAAGCAAAAGAACAAAGCTAGAGGCATCACTTTATCTTAATTTAAAGACTTCTACAGGGCTACGGTAGCCAAAACAGCATGGTATTGGTACAAAACCAAGCATATATTCCAATGGAACAGAATAGAGCACCCAGAAATAAGGCCACACACCTACAACCATCTGATTTTTGACAAAGCTTGCAAAAACAAGCTACGGGGAAAAGATTCCCTATTCAATAAATACTTCTGGGAAAACAGGCTAGCCATATGCAGAAGATTGAAGCCAGATTACTTCCTTACACTGTGTACAAATGTCAACTCAAGATGGATTAAAGAGTTAAATATAAAACCCAAAACTATAAAAGCCCTGGAAGACAACCTAGGTAATACCATTGGACATAGGACCAGACAAAAATTTCAGGACAAAGATTACATGACAAAAAGATCAAAAGCAATCACAACAAAAACAAAAATTGACAAGTGAGAACTAATTAAACTTAACAGCTTCTGCATAGCAAAAGATGCTATCTATGGAGAAGCAGACAACCTACAGAATGAAAACAAATTGCAAACTATGTATTTGACAAAGGTCTAATATCCAGCATCTATAAAGAACTTAACACATTCGCTAGAAAAAAAACCGAACAGTCCCATTGAAAAGTGGGCAAAGTACATGAATAGACACTTTTCAAAAGAAGAAATACTTACCAACAAGTATATGAGAAAAAGCTCAAATCACTGAACATTAGAGAAATGCAAATCAAAACCACAGTGAATTACCATCTCGTACCAGTCAGAATGTCTATTATTAAAAAATTCAAAAATCACAGATGCTGTGAGGTTATAGAGAAAAGGAAATGCTTATACACTATTGGTGGGAGTGTAAAATTAATTCAAACATTGTGGAGAGCAGTATTGCAATTCCTCAAAGAATTCCTCTTCTAAAAGCAGAACTGCCATTCAACTCAGAAATCCCATTGCTGAGTATATACCCAAAGGAATATAAATCATTCTACCATAAAGACTATTGCATTCAAATCTTCATTGCAGCACTGTTTACAATAGCAAAGAATGGAATCAACCTGAATGTCCATCAACTACATATTTGATAAAGAAACTGTGGTTCATTTACGCCATGGAATACTATACCATAAAAGGCCAAGATTATGTCTTTTGTGGGAACAGGGATGGAGCTAGAGGCTATTGCAGCACTGTTTACTGCTATTGCAGTGCTGTTTACTTCATTGCAGCACTGTTTACAGTAGCAAAGAATGGAATCAACCTGAATGTCCATCAACTACATATTTGATAAAAGAAACTGTGGTACATTTATGCCATGGAATACTATACCATAAAAGGCCAAGATTATGTCTTTTGTGGGAACAGGGTTGGAGCTGGAGGCTATTATCTTTAGCTCACCATGCAAGAACAGAAAATCAAATACAGAATATTCTCAATTATAAGTGGGAGCTAAATGATGAGAACTCATTAATACAAAGAAGGGAACAATGAACACTGGGGTGTATTTGAGAAAACAGAGCAGAAAAGGTAACTATATACTGGGCTTAATACCAGGTGATGAAATAATCTGTACAAGAAACCTCTGTGACAGAAGTTCACCCATGTAACAAACCTTCACATGTGCCCCAGAACTTTAATTAAAAGTTAAAAAAAATAGTAAAGGTGAGAAAAGTATGCAATTTTTGTATTAAAAGTTAGCCATCAATTTGAATACAAATTTGGTTAGTTACCATTGCATGCTAAAGTAGATTTAACATGTCTTCATCATGCACCTGAAATGAGTTATATCACGGATATTTGAAGATTGAAGTATCTTGGCTTCCTTCTTCAGTTACATGAATACATTAAGGTGTGTTTCATCTTTAGACTTTTATATCTGCTTTTCTTCTGTCAGAAATATTCTTCCACTTATCTTCATATAGTCCCTACTTTGAATTTTTCTGAAGCAATTTAAATATAATTTCTGAATATTTTGGCTAGGGTATCCCCCTCCCTTCAGTCATTTTCTATAATTACATATTTTAGCTTCGTGTTATTGTTAATTGAATGTAAAATTATTTATTTAGTATTTGATACAGTTAATTTTTTCTCCCCAGACTGAAATGTCAGCTCCTGAAGATGAATAAATTTGCCTATTTTTGTATTTTGTCCACAGCTAATTCATCAATACCTAAAACAATATTTGTCATATAGCAACAAAGGAAAGAGGAAAGGAAGGAAGGAATAAGGAAGAGAAGAAAGACAGGTGTGTAAATTTATGAAATTTGCTAGAATTGCATGTATTTTATATGGTAATTTTCTTTTAATGTGATGAAATGGCACACAACCTTCCCCTCCACCACACACACAAGCGTATTTGGCAAAGTGGTGTTACTGAGAGGACATTAATATCATCTCTAATAGAAAGAAGCTGCAGAAGTATTGGCAGAAAGTACCACTGCTCAGTATTGTGATTGTTTAAGCAAGCACTTAAGTAATCAGATTTTTTCAACCTAATTTTTCAATCAGAACCACTGTTTTCATAATACTGTTATACCATTTGCACTCCATTATGTATTTTTGTGCTCCAACTACCAGCTGTTGTTATCCCCTGGTAAATATTAGAGTTAACTGTGAACCTTTTCAGAAAATGTGAATATTGGACTCTACCCCCAGAGTCTTTGACTCAGTACGTCTGAGTGTGCTTGACTACCTCTGTTTTAAAACTCCACCAGTGATTTTTAAATTCTTTCATATGCTTGGATGCTACTACACTAGCCGTCCTGAGCACCTTGACAAAAGATATCTTGCTGTATTTATCTTCGTAGAGCAAGTAGCTATGGTAGAACTGATAAAGGAAAAAAAATGGTTTGTGAATGAATGGTGAAGGATCATTAATTAGCTGGTTCACAAACAAATTATTTAGTCCTTGAATGCAAGATAGTGAAATATAATTCCTATATAATTTTGAATGGCTATTATGGTCCTAGTCCTTTGTACTAAATATAAAATATGAGGAATCAGTAACATTAAGGAGAAAGAGAGTGGAGATGAGAGGACAAGAGAGGAAAGGAGAGAGGGAAGAGTAAAGGAAGGAAAGCAGAGGAGGGGAAGAAAATTAAAGAGCATATTAGAGAACTTGACAGGAGTTAACTAATGCTTCTCATTGAAGGTCAAATATATTTCTTACTTTGCCTTCTAGTGAACTCACAGTTTCCCAAATTGTGTTTAAAAAAACATTGAGCTAATTTCTTCCTTGATAATAAAACCCTGCTGTGTTTCCAGTTAATTTACTCAGTTCTTTTGTAATAAAGGCCAGGAGGCCCTGTCTTTTAAATTTATTTTTATCTACAAATCCTACATTTTTGGAAAGGCATTTGAAACTTAGGGAAAATTTGCTTATTCATTCATTTTTAAACTTCGCCTAAAGGAATAATGTTAACATTCTCATTTACCGAAAATAAAATTAACATTACATATCTTGATACATACTAGAAGAATTTGGTTGAATTTCCCTTATGTTTTCACCCTGAAACTTCTCACTTGAGTATATTCACTTGTGCAAATTCACTAAATAGTTTTCTGCTGCCAACCTGGTCTTTTATGCTCTTGCTACTAGCCAATATTTTATTTCCCCTGTAATGCAAACATAGAAAACCCTACAATTGTATCATGTTAATCTTCCATACACTCAAACTTATAATTTTGCCCAATTTTTTTTAAACATATTTAATTCACCAGCATGACTGAAATGGAGAAATTGAAAGTTTTAGAACAATTGCGACAAAGGTGAGAAGCATTTTAGTAAATTTCATTTTCTAGAATCAAACTGATTCTACCAGTTCAGGTTGGTTTATTACTGTTTCCTATTTGCACAGAACTAGATTACTCAAATTCTGTTACTCTTTTATATTTCAAAATATTTTTGGATTTTAAAATTTGCTATAGAAATAATTATATTTTTTCCTATAGAAAGTATTAAAATCTTAACTTTTTCCTTGTAGATTATCCCTACTAAATGTTCAGTTCAAGTTACTTCAACAAAAGAAATGTGTTGTCCCCTTTTGCAAAACTAAGAATATACTAAGCAATTAGGATAGAGCAATGAATTAAAAATAGTCTGCATTCCTAAGTAAATTTGTCTTTATATGAGAAAGGCAGGCATGTGACAAATTAATTAAGTTGCATATCATTGTAAATAATATATATGCTCAGATTTCCATGGGAGCACTGAGGAAGAGTAGTTACTCACATGATAATTGAAAGTATAGAGAACAACAAACTAAAAGTAGACACCTAGAAAACATACCTTTTAATGTACAGAGTGCAGTTACAGAATAATCATAGATATTTCAGCAAACAGTCATAGAATGACTAATAACATAAAAAAAGGATACAAGAGAAAGATGCTATAGATGTGAATGAGAAAAGAATGTAAAGGAAGGGGGCATAATTCAATATTCCTTCAATACATTATATGCAATTATTTATATAAATCACTATTTAAATAACACTGTATTTGGCTTCACCAGACTAGAGGAACCAATATCTCTATCGTGTGGTGTGTGCGTGTGTGTGTGTGTGTGTGTGTGTGTGCATGCGCATGTATATGTGTGTGTATGTATGTATTAATACAAACACAGAGAGAGAGAGAGAGACTGATTATAAGAAATTAGAGAGAGAGAGAGAGAGAGAGAGACTGATTATAAGGAATTGGCCCATGAGGTTTTAGAAGCTGACAATATTCAAGATTTGCAGAGTGAATTAGAAAGCTGGATATCAAGGAGAACTGATAGGTATTTTCATTATAATTCCAAGTACTGAGAATGAGAAGAACCAAGGGTAAATTCCAGTTAAAAAAAAAATTAGCAAGCTTCAGACCTTCAAAAACCCAACATTTTATTCTGAATCTGAAGGCTGTAGAAGACCAGTGTTTTACCTCCGGCAGTCAGGGAACAGGAATTCCCTTTTACTCAGTCTTTTTGTTATATTCAGGTCTTTAACTGATTGGACGAAGCCCACTAGCATTAGGGAAAGCAATCTGCTTTACTTAGCCTCCCTATTGAAATGACAAGCTTATCCAAAAACACCTTCATGGCCAAAGAATGGTTGGCTATATGTCTTGGCACCCTGTGGCCCAGTCAAGTTAACACATACAATTAAACTATCACAAATAGTAAATATTCGTTTGTTTAGTTTCAGATAAAAATAATTATAAGATGTTATAATGATTTCTTCTTATATTTTAATAAAACTTCTTGCTTTCACCTCACTCTAAAAACCACTTCACTAAGCTAGACTGCTGTTCAAAAATAGTGAAACTAAGACCAAAACAAAGTTTGATGATGTGGGAGATAGAGCAACTGAGAATAATAATAATTGGAAATTAGTAAAAATTGATAATCAGCTTTGAAGAGCACATACTAGAACAAATGTTTTAAGTTCCCTAACTGCATGAGACAAGAAATAATGGTGTATTTTCATTTACATCAAAAATTAATAATTGCATTAAAGAATATTCATAGAACATTTAACAGAAGAAACAAATATGTAGGTTTTTTTAGTCTAAATTTGAAATTTTGGGCAAAAATGTGATATAAAGAAAATTGTGAGGAAAGTATAATTAATTGATATAAACTAGAAATGCTAGGTACCTTAAATGAATCTCATCATTCATGTTTGGGTGAATTCCTTTAAACAAATAGGACTCATTAATTAAGATGTCATTGAACACAAAAGAGAAAAATAAATTAGAAGCAATGGAGACAGCAAATAAAAGATATGCTAGATTAAGAAACAAAGCATCCCATAAAATATAATGAAAGATACATCGAATGTAAATAGTAATTTATGTGAATACAGTTTGGTATAGATGTTAATGGCACTTTTTACAAGGCATTGATGCAGTGATTTTAATCTCCAGTTGTGGTGATCTGATGTTTGATTGATTCATCATATATTAATTTGAGCAGAGAACTATATTAAGTAGTGTGTGGAAATAAAGGGAATTGGACATGTTATTTTGGCTTTCATCATTTTTTATTTCAGATATTGAAAAAATATACATATGTATACAGCATCACACACATAATTAGAAGGCAAAGCATAGGTACTTTATAGTAGCGGTGAATATGGAAGTATCTATTTGTGGCATTACTTAGGAATAGAAAATTCTTTAACTGAGATTGACAGAATTATAGAATACAGTTAACAGAGGGTATGTGTAGAAATTGCAGCATAAGACTGTAAATCTGATTGTGAAACAGAGTCAGCTGAATATAGTACACAAATAATTTGTTAGAAATAAAGATTCTTTTGGGGCTGCCAGCATAAATCAAATTTAGGATTAAATCAAAAAGTAAATGCTTTCTTATTTCTCACTAGCAGAAACTTGGAATTCTTCCACTTATTGGGGTCACCAGACATAGTTAGAAATGATTAAATAAAATTATAAATTTACAGTTGGGCTTAATAGCTGTTAAATCAGGGACTATATTTACTTTCCTGTCTGAAACAATAACAACAGCAAAAGCCAGATATGTTATAAAAAGAATGCTTTGGGAGATGCTAGACATCTAGACATCAAGAAATAAAAAACTGAAATCATTGAGAGATGGAAAACAAATGAGATGAGCCCTACATTTGCCCAGTTTACTGCAGACCATGTCATAGCAAGAGGAGAAATGAAGTAAAGCTCAGTTGACTTTCTGAGTTAGGGAGATGGAGGGTCCCCCATCCATACTCTTTGAATGAGAACTGTTCAATTCATGCATATGAGGAAACTACATCAGGCCAGAAATACCACTAAAAATTATTAGAAGGCACAGTGCCTAACACTCACACAGAACCAGAAAAATGCCTGTTCCCATAAGCCAGCCTAGAAAATTGTATAATTCATATAATTTTTTTAATTTTTTTATTTTATTTTATTTTTTACTATGATGATGATGCTAGTGATGACAATGATGTCCTCCCCAACTCACATAATTTTATAAAGAATTCAGAGCAGTGTTTTCTTAGCAGTGGCAAATAAGTATCCCTAGATAAACCCTGCTATGGTCCCAACTAAAAAGTTAAGCCATATGTAATAAAAGTATAAAAACATTTCCAAGAAATTAAACTGCATCATGGAACAAAGCTCATGAAGATACATAAGAATAAAAAATATCTAGAAATTAACAAGCTAAACAACCACTGTCTATCCTCCAATCAAATATTCCCAGGCATAAGAAAGGTAGATTTTAAAAAATCCTATGACAAGAAAAATCAATCAAAATCTACTCAAAACTGACACACATGTTACAATTAGCAGAGAAAAAACATTACAATCATTATAAATCTACTCTATACACTGAAAATGTTAAGCAAAAACTGGTGACATATTGAAAAAAAACCTAAATTAAGCTTCTCGAGATAAAAATACGATGCATGAAATAAAAATTACACTGAACATGATTAACACCAGCTTACACACTACAGAAGAGAAGACAAGGAATCTAAAAAGTATAGCAATAAAAAACTATCCAAAATAAAATATAGAGAGGAAAAAAGAACAATAACAAAAAGGACAGCTCACCAGCTAGTTGTAGAACATTTCAAGAAACCCAATACATGTATAATAGTTCTGCATGAAAGGAGAGAGAAGGGAAACTGAAAACAAATATTTAATAATAACTGATTATATTCCAAATTTGATGAAAATTAATATTCCAAAGATTGAAGAAACCTATCAACCTCAAATACAAGAAACAGGAAGAAAAACCACACAAAGACACATCATGACTAAAAATCTCAAACCCAATGAGAAAGAAAAAAATCTTTATTGTAGCCAGAAGGATGGAAAATTACAGCCCTAGAGGAACAAAACTAAAATATGGGAATATTCTATGGAAACAAAGCAATCTGCAAGACAGTGGAAGAATATCTTTAAAGTTCAGAAACAAGAAGAAAAAATCAAATAGAATTCTACATTGAGGAAAAACATCTTTCAAATGCAAAGATAAAATAGTGACATTTTCAGACATTAAAAAAAATCTTAAAAATGTATCATCAGAAAACTCACAATGCAAGAAAATCTGAAGTTTTTTTCAGGCAGGAAGAATATGTGATTAGATAGAAATATAGATGCACACACAAAATGGAAAACTAATCATAAATATATTGGCAAATATATAATATTTTTCTTAATATTTAAGTGCCTTTAAAGGTAACTGTCTTAAGCAAAAACAATAACAATGTATTAGAGTTTGCAATATATGTATGAGTAAAATATGTGACAATGGTAGCATAGATGTTAGGAGGAGAAATGGAAACTATTGCATGGTTCTTATACTACGCGTGAGGTGGTATGCCTTTTGAAATAACCAGTAAAACCACAGAGCACAAACGTTGATTGGCCTCTTTGAATTTTAGAAACAGTACAAAAAACACTTTACAATACCTTCCAACTTCTTTCTGTGATGTGGAAGACTGCGAGATTGAGAGAACCTTAGAATAAAATAGAGTTTTACAGCTGCTTTGATCACAATATAAGCTTCATTGCTGCTTCTTATCATGTTATATGACCTAGAAGATCCAATATTGCTAGATAATTTCATAATTGCTGAAGATTTTTTTGTGTGAAATACCAGGCAAACCCTCATGGAAAAGTTACAAATCTGATTCCCAGAGTTCTGTAAACATAACACACATTCTGCCCCAAATAACTATTTATTTATTTAACCATAAATTTTATTAAAGTTTCACAAATCCACGTAAAAGTAAACAAATCATAAATGTATAGCTCAACACATTTTCACAAAGTGAACATATCTATGTAAATAGTATGCAGCTGAAGAAACAGAATATTCCCAGAACCCCAAATTTTCCTATTGCCTCTTTATGTTTACTATCTCCTTCCAACTTAAGGATAGTCATTGCCTTGTCCAACACCATACAATAGTGTTGCCTGTGTTTGATTTATACAAATATACACATTTAGAATATTCTCTCTTGGGTGTGGCTTTTTTTTACCTATTATGTTGTCTGTGAGATCCATCCACGTTATTTGAAGTCGTAGTTTATTGATCGTCATTGCAAATATCTTGTGAACTTACAGAAAAATTACAAATCTGACTCCCAGGGTTTTGAAAATACAACACACATTCTGCCTCACAGAACTACTAATTATTTAACAGCAGTTCCTGGAGACCTATGGGATGCTTTGGAAATTGAGTACGTGGCTGGTGGACATAATCTGACAATGAAATTGTGTGTCCTCCTTAAATTGCATATTAGAACCAATGAGTCATAAAGGTTAATGGATTTAAAAACACTCTACAATGGTAAGAATACATTTGGTATTGGTCCCAACCAGTCATAGGTAGCCCAAATAAATTACACAAGGAGGTGAACACAGATACCAATTTGACTTACCCTTGTTGTACTAATGCCTCTAACTCAACTCAATCCTTTTTGGTTGGCAGAAGGTTTCATATCACCAAGTTGCAGAAGAGGAACAAAACCAGCCTGACTTAGAGATATGTTTACTTGGAATGTAGATATGTGATAAAAATCAAATGTAGCTATACTAGAGTCCTACTCATTGGTGTCCATAAAGAACAATCATGAAAAGAAGCCATTCAAGCAAACAGGGATGTAAGCAGTACACATGGTACTTCTGTTTTGCATGAAGAAGTAGTCTGAAATAAAGAAATATACACATAAAGGGTGACAGTAAATGGTTTGGCTAGTTGATCAGGCATCTAAAAGTTACATGACTAGAAGATCACAAACAGTGCTGGGTAAAAAGCAAGTGGATGGACCGATGAAAGTGAGTAAAAAGGCCTGTGGATCTTTTCATCTCACCATCAAAGCCCTCCAGAGAGTATTCACTGCAGCAGAATTACTCAACTACGTGGACATGAATTTTTTTTAGCAGTCGTTGGTTAACTTCTGTTCTTGGGTATGACGTTGCTTTTGCACGAGGCCGCAAGTAGCATGGTAGTGAGGGTAGAGGCTATGAATATATTCAGCTGAGTGGCTTCTCTGAAACGGAGATTGATTTAACTACTGCTGTTTCTGAGTGCTCGTCCTATCAGTAGCAATAAAGGATTCCAATGACGTCATATGATGCAATCTTGTGGGAAAAAAAAAGCTTGTGATATTAGAAAGATAATTATACCTGTCCTGTTCAACCCTAGAAGATTCAGTGATTCATCTTTATTTAAATTTACACTGTTTTGGATGTGAGTGTCAGACTACAAGTTACATTGTTCTGGATATGGCTGGCTGACTACAAGTTATCTGCCAAAATTCCTACTTAAGGCTTACAGAATGCCTGACTTTCATGCATAGGATTCCTCATAGAATCTCATGTGGAATTCACATTAATGAGATTCCACCATCAACCAAGGGATATATTTTCTGATCATGGAAGTGCAAAACTATGCACAAGCACAAGATCTACGACTCTGTACATCCTCATTCAGAAGCAGTCATTCTAATAGAAAATTGAGATAGTCTATTAAAGGCTCAGATAAAATCTCATCCTAGAGGGATTAGGGTGCTGTCCTAATCAAGGTAATTCATAGGATATACAACAAATGTATGATGTTGATCCTAATATCTAGAATACACAAATTTGGGGAAAATGGACCAAATTAGGGTTGTCCCGTCTCACCATTACTCCCAGTGACCCCTCTTAACATTATGTCTACTTATTAATTTGTGATTTCATCTCCTAAACTATAAATCTTACTGTATTAAAGATCCTGAGAGACTGAATTCTTCAAGCCACTATGTGAGGACACCGTAAGTTCCAATGAACCTGAAACTATAAATTCTAACCAGCACTGATGGACCAGGAGACCAACAAAGAAATTACTGTAGTGAAAGAGTTAATTGAATATGTGGCACTTAAGGCTGCTGCTACATGTGAGGACTTGGATGAGTGGTGTGGAACTCACTGAATTCATAAAGCTGTCTTTGTGCTTCTCTGCCGAGTGTTAGTAATGACCTGGTATGAACAAGAAGCTGAGGGCTTGGATTCTAGAGCTTAGGCTAGCTGAGGTAGTAAGAAACTAAAAAGGCCAGGCACAGTGGCTCAAGTCTGTAATCCAAGCACTTTGGGATGCTGAGGCGGGCAGATCACGAGGTCAAGAGATTGAGACCATCCTCGCCAACGTGGTGAAACCCCGTCTCTACTGAAAATACAAAAATTAGCTGGGAGTGGTGGTGCGCACCCGTAATCCCAGCTAGTCAGGAGGCAGAGGCAGGAGAATTGCTTGAACCCGGGTGGCGGAGGTTGCAGTGAGCGGAGATCGTGCCACCGCAATCCAGCCTGGCAACAGTTTGAGAGTCCATCTAAAAAGAAAGAAAAAAAAAACCTAAACAACATTCAAAATAAAGATTATGAATGGCCAGGCATGGTGGCTCATGCCTGTAAACCTAACACTTTGGGAGGCCAAGGCAGGCAGATCACTTGAAGTCAGGAGTTCATGACCAGCCTGGACAAAAGGCAAAACCCCATTACTACTAAAAAATACAAAAGATTAACTGGGCATATTGGAATGCATCAGTAGTCCCAGCTACTCAGGAGGCTGAGGTGGAAGGATGGCTTGAACCCAGGAGTTCAACACTTCAGGTTGCATTACTATAATACTTAAGTTTGCTTTTCAGAGAATCCTGTATCTTGAAGTGTCTATGGCAGAGAAGATTTATTGATGCGGATTGTGGCAGACATTTTTCCTACTCCTAGCACATCCTTTCAGCTCACCATGATTTTAGCTATAGTTACAGCTAATTCTGAAAGCTCAGGTTCCTACAAACTAAAATTATCACTGTGCATTTTTTCCAGTTGTTTTTCCAAGGCAATTGATGGGCAATTGAGGGTTGTCTTTGGAAAGACAATATTGGAAACAATTCTGTATCTTTCTCTGAGATTCCAGAATACTTTAGTCCTGACTATTCAGAACAAACATTTTATTAGAATGCCTTCGTTTTTTGCTTTTCTTCATTATATTTCTGACTCTCCTAACTTCCAACCCTACCTCTAGATTCACTTTGCAATTAAACTGCCCACACGCTATTCTTTCCCTTATGCTCTGCTATGGGGAAAATTCAAACTGAGAAAGGCAGAGAATATCTTATTTTGCCATTGTATTTCTAGTTTTTATAACAATTCTTGGTATATGGTAGTACTAAGTGGTTGCTTATTTCAAAATAGTGAAAGTCATTGACCACAAAGGGGAAAAATATATAAGAAGACAGCTAACTGAGAAGATTGGAAACAACAACAAAACCCATAGTCTATTTGTCCTTATTTTTTTCAGAATAGTACTAATGTTAGAAGAAAGTAAAAACCAAGGAGACAGCTAACCAGATAGATAGATAGATAATAGAATAGATAGATTAGAAAAAAAATAATGGACAAAAGTCAGAAAAAGAAATAAGGGAAGTCAGTAAAAGTTCTAAAGAATGGCAAAAAAAAAGAATTATTAAAATACTACTCTCATTTTCTCTTTATCTCTCCTCTCATCACCATTCATCTCTACATGTAGTCAAGGTAGAAATTATTAGATTTGTTTTACATTTATTTTGGTACCAAGTCATCAAAATTATGTGTGTATTTTTTACTTACAGAAAACCGAATTTGGATTTAATCTACTGTAGTTACTCAGTAGCCACATGTGGCTAGTGGTTTGATTCATATACCTTTATGATTCTTCTATTCTTCTGCAGAGCACTTTGCTGCTGTTGTTGTTTTTGATTTTCTTTACAAGAGTCCAATGTGACTTTCATAGCTTAAATCTTATATCAATTTCTAGTTCAAACTGACAACTAGAAAGTCTGAGCTAGGCACCCTAATTGGCAGAGTGCAAATCTTCTCAGCCCTACTGTGGCTACAGCAGTGTATCCCAGTATCCTGTTGCCTGCTCAACAGGGTTCAGAACAACAGAAGTCCAGAGTGATTGCCAAAGATATCCCACAGCCCACAGCCAACTATGGTTTAATAATTTTAATACTCAATCTTTCTTTGTGTAACTAAAAGCATTAAATAAATTATATATAATTTTCTTTTTATAAACAGGTGATTCCATAATGCGGTTAGTTATTTGAAAAAAAACTTAATTTAACTGTTTAAGATTTACTCTGTGATCTTATGGGATAGCTTCCTATTTTTATAAAATCTTTGTTATATTTTGTGAATATTATAACTAATATGAATGTGAGTTATCATCATTGATACTGGTGTTTTAAAAGAAATTTAGAAAATTGGGTATTTGTGTGCATGTTCATGTAAGCATAATGCTTAATTACATATCAACAATTATATTTATAATATATACAAATATATATGTAATATATAAATAGAGAGTGAGAGAGAAGGATGAGCATCAAATGTCTAACAAAACATTAGTATTATCCTAGAATTTTAACAAAATCACTGCTGAATTCCTTGAGTTATACCTGTTCTAAAGTGGATTACTTTTTAAGGAAAACTGTATATGCCTAATGAAGTTTGGCTTAAAAAATTCTAAATTTACATCTGAAAAAAATTGATTCATCATAGTTTCCCAGCTACAAACTTGCCTGTTTATATTTTTTTCAGGCCGTAATACTCCATATGGTTTGCTTTTTCTTTTTTCCTAGGAAAGAATGACTGATTAAGTGTGCTAGGAGGAAAATGATTTCCTTCTGGAATTTAATTAGTTTGACTTTAACTCAAGACAAGAGATTCTGCTAGCTGTCAGCTATTATTTGGATCTCTAGCTAATTAAAGCTCTGAGGGAGCCTATTAAAATTGTTCAAAAGCCAAGGCCCCCTTGAAACATCTCCAGCGTTGCCACACAAAAAGTGATGGTAATAGTATTGCTCATGTATCTTGTTTATTGCCTTTGTCTTGAAAATGAGCAGGAATGTGCCATCAACTTAGCTCTGCCTTTTATTTTTATTTTAGGCAAATGCTTTGAAATATATCAACCTTTAATATATAATACTTTTATCATGGTGATATATACATGCATTGTGATAAAACAGATCTAAGAACAATTTAGAGTTCCCTTCTCTGGAACACCTTCCAAGATATTTTATTTCTTTTTGTTTTCAGAGCACCTGTTTTTATACTTACAAACATTTCTGCGAAAATAAAAATTATTTGCTTGATTTTGTTTATTCAAAGCACTATCAATTTAATAATCTGATCTGCTAGCCATGTTTAGAGTGGAATTTTTAAACTTGAGGCTTGTTAGAGAAATAAAAGAGTATGTTGTCCATAATTAAGCTTATACTCTATAATAAAATCTATATAAGACATTCAATCTACATTTATACATTTTAGAGTATGTGACTTGTTCTCTAATAGAATTCTCTGGTTTCCCCACTGAGATATAATGTGACAATCTTCACAGTAAAGATTAAAATGTAGCTCTAGGCAAACTGACAAACACACCCCCTTGTGTCTCTTCCTTTTTTCCACTTATTTCTACTAATTCTGCTCTATGTTGTGGTTCCTGCTGCCTACCTAAGGGACATTGATAATGAATCTTAGTCTTTGTACATTCACATGCTCAAAGTTTAATGTGTGTGCATCAACGCTATAAATTAATTTATATGAGAAGCTTTTCTTTCTCCAATATTTCCTGGAGGATCATAGCTATGACTTTGAGATACTGAAGCTCTTTTTCTCTCTAAACTTACCACATGGGTTGCGTTGTCTCTGAAAAGTGAGCTTCAAATTCATAAACTAAAGCACTGAAGAAAGAGACAGTAAAACCCTTCATGGCAGGTAGAATTCATTTCTTTTTAGAGTGACACTTGCAAACCAATGCTTAATGTTTCAGCAACCATATGTCTTTGCCATAACAATTTCTGGAAAAGACAATCAAACTGTTCCGGAGAAGGCTAGCTAGAATGTTTACTTATTTATAATTTCATTTGCATCATTGTATTATTGCTAGCACAATAACAAGTACCAGGTTCCTGTTTTATAAACATTGTTTAATAAAGTGGCCTAGCCTTTATGATATCACCAAATAAATATATCATGCTTCATTTTAGGATTCTTATGAAGGTCAGACTCTGTGAGTTAACCTGTGTCAGAAGCTTTAGGACGAAATTTTTACGTACTTTCATTTCACACACACACACACACACAAAAACCCTTTTTCTTCCATAAACAGTTTTAAAAATCTTCAAATAAATATTTTTATATTTCTTAAATGATATTTATTTAAATTCTTATTTGAATTCTGGACTATAAGTTGGTTTATAACTGAGTTTCATTCATCATTAAATGCTTTGCACTAACCAGTACCTGACACATGGTAAACATCAATAAATGCTTATGAAATGAATGAATACAAAGCAAAGCCACGTAGGAATCAAGAACAAATTTATTTCATGCTGATCTTTTTATAATATAATTAGTTATGGCTCATAAACTAGTTATTATGTCACAGAATCAACTGATAATTTTATAAAAGATAAGTGAAAATTTTATGTGTAACTCATTTTACTGATACTGTACAGTCCTATCAATATTAGTCGGTTTATTTAAAATAGTAAGTTTTAAGATTTGACTTTCAAGATACATTTCGGTGCTTATCCTGGTACACTCAAATGAGTCATGTGATCATGAAGGGCTTTAACTTTTCAATCTGAAAATTAGAGGCCTAAACAAGGGAATAGCTAAATTCTTTTTCATCTTTACAGTTTGATGAAGTCTTTTGAATTTCTTCTAGATGTTACCTACTGCCATGTGAACTTAATTCTCTATTTGAAGTATGTATTTCCATTGACATTCTACTTACTCAGTTTTGCTCATAAAATAAGAATTCTATTACCCTAAACTCTGTTTATCTCTTTTTAACTATCAATCAAAATTTAATTCAGTGTTATAAAAATAAGTTAAGGTGGTAATATACATTAATAAGAAATTGATAAATGAATAAAGATTATAAAACACAAATTTAGGATTCTATTTCATTCTGAAAATGAGAGAGAAGAAGAAATGGGGAATGTATACAGAGACTTCAACAGTATTGAAAGTGCTTGTTGCTTAAGCTGTTTTGTGGGTTTATGATGATTTATTATATTGCTTTTTTAAAATGAGTTTAAATGATATGCCTATTAACATTTCACAGCAAAAAAAGGAGACCAATAATGTTTCCTTCAAATTTTAACAATTAGAAAGTTATCATCATACTAGTTCCTAAAATTATTATGTATTTTACCGATATACAATACTCTAGAAATAAAAAGCTTCATAAAGTAAAGCAAGAATAAATCACTTTCAGGAACATTGCTGTTAACTTCTACTCTTACAAAATCATTCATTGAACCTAAGCCCAAATAGCTCTAAGACAAATGGCAAATTAATTTGGTTTCCTGGAATCTTAATATTTTTCTCATAACTGGCATATTTTGTACATATTACCATTTCTAAATAATTTTGATAATGAGAGTAAGCCATATTGCCACAAACTCTCTTGATATTGTTTAATACTGTTTTATATTAACTACAAAGTTAAAATTAAAATTATGAATACATGTTATTACAAGAAAGAATGACATTAGTTAGAAATAAAACTGTGTGTTCTGTGCCGTACTTTTAGTGAGATTTAGCTTTATAGTTTTACAGAACAATAATTCATTAATTGTAACCTAAATGTCTTTTAGTTACTAAAAACATTAAGCTAAGCATACAAATCCTTAACTACTTAAATTATCAACAGAAGATATATATCCATATGTCCAAAATAGTGTTATATTTTAATGCAAATGTATAAAAATTTTTTCTTCAAATTAAACTCTCAAGTGAAAGATAAATATAAGTAATCTAATCACAGGCATATCCTGATTACATGGCTTAGTTATAGTGGTTGATGGTAGCAACTATATTTATTGAATCCTCAATGACTAAAGAGCACCTGACTCTTTTTCATTATTGTAGCTTCCTATAGTTGCCAAGTTTTCTGGCACATACACGTGAGTACTTTTAGTTTTAAATAAATGTAAGTTTTTAAATTATGGCATATCAAAGAGTTGTTTAACATAATATTTAGACTTCATATTTGCAATATTCTCATGCATCTTTGTTAAATGTAAAAATACTGAAATTTTTTTCTTAAACAAATCAATTTGTTAAACTAAAAAAGTAATTTATATTAAAGAGTTTATCATGAAAATTATCAATATATAGCTTGAAATGCCATAGTCTTGGGTGATTATATTATTTTCATTAAAAAGCTACAGAAAATGGAATTTTAAAGAAACAGATCAATGATGGGCAATTTTAGTTTAGCAACAAATTTCTCCTTTAAGCCTCCTAGTCAATTTATGAAAGAATCAGCTATTAATTCCTATATGGCAGTCCACAGAAGAAAAATGTTATTCAAAAAGTTCCATGTAATGATTATTTTAAGCTATATCAATTTTTATCTACTTTGTTTTTTACTTATTTTTATTGTACATATTTAAATACAATTAAAATGATAATCTAGAATTCAGTTTTAGAACCTTCTGATATTATATTATACAGTATTTTACAATATGATTGCAACTTTTTAAGTATTATCACTTATAGAAATATGCAAGAGAAGAAAATCTCAAGCTTTGAAGTTTGTACAGTTACTTCAGTAGCAAATTCAATTATCTGTGAACAAGTGGCAGAAATAATAGAAAGTCAAGTGCCTTAGTTAGGTGATGTTTACTTCCACATTCATAAATATTTATATTGTATTGTTATTTTATATACATTTAACTAAACAAAGTTAATAACATAAAAAATCAAGAGAAAACTAAGGTTATAAAACTAGTAGAGACTATTATCTATCATAATTTTCTTAAATATAAAATGGTTTTTTTGTGTGTATGTGCCATCTACTTTTTACATTTTTAAATTTTCTAAATTTCTATTTGGGCAAATTTATAGGGTACATAAGAAATTTTCTTATATGTCTATTATGCATAGTGACCCAATCAAAGCATTTAGAGTGCCCATCACTAGAGTATAGAACTTTTTTTTTCAAGTATAATCACCATATTCTGCTGTTAAACATTAAATGTATTATTTTGATCTTATTGTTTATTTGTACATTTCAACCCCCTCTCTTTATCCTCCCCTTTACCCTTGACTCACCTTTTCATGTCTCTGCTATCTATTTTTCCACTCTCTACCTTTATGTGTTCAATTTTTCTAGCTCCTACATGTAAGTGAAAACATGTGATATTTATTTTTTTGTGCTTGGCTTATTTCATTTAAGAGAATGACTTCCAGTTTTATTCAATTTGCTGCAAATTGCGTTGTTTTATCTTTTTACAATTAAATAGTACTCCATTGTGTTTATGTACCACATTTTCTCCATTCATCTATTGATGGATACTTAGGTTGCTTCATATTTTTGCTATTGTAAATAGTACAGCAATAAGCATGTGAGTACAGGCATTCCTCTGATATACTGAGTTATTTTCCTTTAGGTAAATAAATACATAATAGCAAGACTGTTGGATTGAATGGTAATCCTATTTTTGACTTTTTGAGAAATCACCATATTGTTTTGCATAGTGGCTGTATTAGTTTACATTCTCACCAAGTGTTCCCATTTCTCTGTATCCTTGCCAAAATCTGTTATTATTATTATTTTTTGTATCTTTAATAATAGCTCTTCTCACTGGGATAAGATGATACCTCGTTGTGATTTCGATTTTGATTTCTGTGAAGACTAGTAATGTTGAACACATTTTTACATATTTGTTAACCAATTGTATGTCTTCTTTTGAAGAATGTGTATTCATATCTTTTGCCTAATTTTTAATGGGATTTTTTCCTCTTGAGTGGTCATATATTCTGAATATTAGACCCCTGCTGGATGAATAGTTTGCAAATATTTTTTCCTATTCTTCAGGCTGTTTATTCACTCTACTGATTATTGCTTTTACTATGAAGAAGTAGATTTTTTTATTTTTGTTTTTGTTGCCTATGCTTTTGAAATCTTAGTCACAAATGCTTTGCCTAGGTCAATATCCGTGAGGATTTTTCCTAGCTTTTCTTCTAGTATATTTATAGTTTTAGTTCTTACATGTTAAGTCTTTATCTTGAGTTAATAAAAATGTCATTGTACAATACATGGTACTTTTTGTCTGGCTTCTTTTACTTAGCATAATGTTTTTTAGGTTCATCCATCTTGTAGCATGTGGAAGTATTTATTCTTTTTTTAAATAGACTTTATTATTTAGAACAGTTTTAGGTTCTAAAGAATAACAATTCCAAGTGGAAAGTACAGAGATTTCTCACATACCTATTTCCCCTACGTGTGTAAAGCATCCTTCTTATCAACATTCCTCATCAGAGTAATACGTTTGTTACAATTTATGAATCTACACCAATGCAACATTACATTACAGTTCACTTTTGATGTTGTACATTCTATGTGTTTGGACAAATTTGTCATCCACCGTTATATCATCACACAAAGTAATTTTACTGACCTAAAAATCTCCTGTGCTCTGCCTATTCATCCTTCCCTTCCCTTTAGCTCCTTAACATCATGTTTATTTTTACTCTTTTTCATTTACAGAATGTCATATTGTTGAAATTATGTGTAGCCTTTTCAGATTGACTTTTTTTATATTTTTTTTCTTTATTTCATCTAAAAAGTAAAATTTAATACATGTGCAGAATGTGCATGTTTGTTACATAGGTGTATGTGTGCCATGGTGGCTTGCTGCGCCTATTGATCCATCCTCTACATTCCCTCCCTCACCCCTACCCCCAGTAGGTTGTGGTGTGTGTCGTTCACTTCTCTTTGTCCATATATTCTCAATGTTTAACTCCCGCTTATGAGTGAGAACATGCAGTGTTTGGTTTTCTGTTCCTGTGATATTTTGCTGAGAATGATGGCTTCCATCATTGAGTTATATATATAACTCAAACCCTCCTCACAAAGTATTCTATAATTAAAGTAATTCGTGCATCAAGACCAATGTCTTGCCTCTTTGAGAATTTATAAACATTAATCTGGAAGGTTCTTATTCTATATATTCTATTACATACTGTTCAAAGGGGTCCAGAAAAGTAATACCTAACTAATCACTCATTTATTACATACATTATGTGTATAATAGAAGAGTATCTGGCAAGGTAGCAAAAAAATATATAAAACTGTGAAATTATAAGTTATTTTTATTCCTTTGGAGATCTGAGGCAGTACTAAAAATATTCTCCAATTCAAACATTTCCATTGTTATCGATCTGTCTGACTTTCAGTTTTTCTTCAGTTTTTATCTAGTAATTTCTTACTCTATTAACTCTATAAGTTCTTCAATGCACTTACTTTTTTTAAGTTTTACTCTAAATTTTCATTTGCTTTAAGCAAAAATACTGATCAAAATAATCTAACCCATCATGATCAAAATCAGACATCCTGATACTAGATACCCAACTTAGCAAATTAAGCTATCTGAATCTATTAATTAAATGAAGTTTAGAGAGGAGATCCAAGATGGCCAAATAGGAACAACTTTGGAGTGCAGTTCCCAGTGAGAACAACAGAGGGTGAGTGATCACTGCATTTCCAAATGAGTTTTTACTGCCCACAGACCAGGAGATTCCCAGGCTGAAAAGCACCACAAGTTTCCAATACAACTGTTTCAGCTGGCACCATGGGTCTCTGCATAAAAACTCACACAAATCTGGGTGGCCGTTTCAATTGGCACCTGGAACACCTGGGAGACAGCCACTCATTCAACTGAAAAAAGGGGGCTGAAACAGGGAGCCAGGTGATCTGGTTCAGCAGGTCCCATCCCCATAAACACCAGCAATCTGAAATGCTCTGGATTGAGAGTATCACAGCAAGTGCAACTGGACCAGGGATGGTCCAGCTAGGTGGGGAGAGGGCATCAGCCATTGCTGAGGCAGTCCACCACTACCAAGGCAGTCCGCCATTACCGAGGCAGTCTGCCATCACTGAGGCAGTTCTAAGTGTACCTCTGTAAACAAAACTGCAAGGAAGTTCACACAGCAGCTGGGCAGAGGTTGGTAGTTCAGCAATGCGTCTGCTGGCAGACTGTGAATAGACTACCTCATTGCTGGGCAGGGCATCTCTTAAAAAAGGCAGCAGCATGTCAGGAACTTATAAATAAAGCCCTACCTTCCCAGGACAGAGCACCTGGGAAAAATGGTGGTTATGAGTTCTGCTACAGCAGACTTAAATGCACCTGCCCAGCAGCTCTGAACAAAACAGCAGAGCTCCCAGCTCAGCAATTGAGCTCCTATAAGGGACAGATTATCTTCTCAAGCAACTCCCCGACCCTTGTATACCCAAAGAGACACCTCATAAAGGGGAGCTCTGGCTGACATCTGGTGGGTATCCTTCTGGGACAAAGATAACCAAAGAAGAAAGCAGCAGCAACCCTTACTGTTCTGCAGCTGCTGCAGGTGATCCCCAGGCAAGCAGGATCTGGAGTGGACCTCCAGCAGTCCTACAGCAGAGGGGCCTGACTGTTAGAAGAAAAACTAAAATAATAATAATAAAGAAATAACTTCAACATCAACAAAAAGAAGTCAACTCAGAGACCCCATCGAAAAGTCATCAACTACAAAGACCACAGGTAGATAAATCCACAAAGATGGGAAGCAACTAGCTCAAAAAGGATGAAAACACCAAAACCCAGAATGTCTCTCCTCCTCCAAGGGATCACAACTCCTCATCAGCAAGGGGACAGAGCTGGATGGAGAATGAGTCTGATGAATTGACAGAAACAGGCTTCAGAAGGTGGGTAATAACAAAATTCTGTGAGTTAAAGAGCATGTTCTAACCCAATGTAAAGAAACTAAGACCCTTGAAAACAGGTTTGACAAAATGCTGTCAAGAATAAACAACTAGGAGAGGAATATAAATGACTTGATGGAACTGAAAAGCACAGTATGAGAACTTCACAAAGCATACACAAGTTTCAGTAGACAAATAGATCAAGCAGAAGAAAGGTTATTATAGATTGAAGATCAACTCAATGAAATAAAAATAGAAGGCAAGATTAGAGAAAAAAGAGTGAAAAGAAATGAACAAAGCCTCCAAGAAATATGGGATTATTTGAAAAGACCTAATCTACATTTGATAAGTGTACCTGAATGTGATGGAGAGAATGAATCAAAGCTGGAAAACACTCTCCAGGATATTTTCCAGGAGAACTTCCCCAACTTAGCAAGACAGGCCAACATTCAAGTCCAGGAAATACAGAGAAAACCACAAAGATATTCCTCAAGAAGAGCAACCCCAAGGCAAATAATTGTCAGATTCACCAGGGTTGAAATGAAGGCAAAAATGCTAAGGGAAGCAAAAAAGAAAGGTTGGGTTACCCACAAAGGGAAGCCCATCAGACTCACAGTGGATCTCTTGGCAGAAACTCTATAAGCCAAAAGTGAGTGGGGACCAATATTCAACATCCTTAAAGAAAAGAACTTTCAACCAAAAGAACTTTCATATCCAGCCAAACTAAGTTTCATAAATGAAGGAGAAATAAAATCCTTTATGAACAAGCAATTGCTGAGAGATTTCATCACTACCAGGCCTACCTTACAAGAGCTCCTGAAAGAAGCACTAAACATAGAAAGGAACAACCAGTACCAGCCACTACAAAAATATACCAAATGGTAAAGACCATAACACAGTGAAGAAACTGCGTCCACTAATGGGCAAAACAACCAGCTAGCATCAAAATGGCGGGATCAAATTCACACATAACAATATTAACTTTAAATGTAAATGGGCTAAATGCCCCAATGAAAAGACAAAGACTGGTAAATTGGATAAAAAATCAAAACCTGTTGGTGTGCTGTATTCAGGAAACCCATCTCATGTGCAAGGACACACATAGGCTCAAAATAAAGGGGTGGATGAAGATTTACCAAGCAAATGAAGAGCAAAGAAAAGCAGGAGTTGCAATCCTATTCTCTGATAAAATAGACTTTAAACAAACAAAGATCAAAAGAGACAAAGAAGAGCATTACATAATGAAAAAATGTTCAATGCAAGAAGAAGAGCAAATGATCCTAAATATATATGCACCCAATACAGGAGCACCCAGATACATAAGCAAGTTCTTAATGACCTACAAAGAGACCTAGATTCCCACACAATAATACCGGTAGACTTTAACACTCCACTGTCAATATTAGACAGATCAACAAGACAGAAAATTAACAAGGATATCCAGGACTTGAACTGAGATCTGGACCAAGCAAACCTAAGAGACATTTACAGAACTCTCCACCCCAAATCCACAGAATATACATTCTTGTCAGCACCACATCGCACCTACTCTAAAATTGACCACATAATTGGAAGTAAATCACTCCTCAGCAAATGCAAAACAATGGAAATCATAACAGTCTCTCAGACCGCAGTGCAATTAAATTAGAACTCAAGACTAAGAAACTAACTGAGAATCACACAACTTCATGGAAATTGAACAACTGGCTCTTGAATGTTGACTGGATAAACAATGAAATGAAGGCAGAAATAAAGGTGTTCTTTGAAACCAACACGAACAAATACACAACGTACCAGAATCTCTGGGATACATTTAAGGCAGTGTCTGGAAGGAAATTTATTTCAATAAATGCCTACATGAGAAGCAAGGAAAGATCTAAAATTGATTCTCTGTCTTTAAAATTGAAGGAGCTAGAGGAGCAAGATAAAAAAAAACTCGAAAGCTAGCAGAAGACAAGAAATAACTAAGATCAGAGCAGAACTGAAGGAGATAGAGACACAAAAACCTCTTCAAAAAAATCAATAAATACAGGAGGTGTTTTTTTGAAAAGATCAACAAAATAGCAGACCACTAGCCAGATTAATAAAAAAGAAAAGAGAAAAGAATCAAATAGATGCAAAAAAAAAATGAAAAAGAGGATATCACCACCAATTCCACAGAAATACAAACTACCATCAGAGATTACTGGAAAGAACTCTATGCACATAAACCAGTAAACCTGGAAGAAATGGATAAATTCCTAGACACTTGCACTCTACCTAGACAAACCAGGAAGATGTCGACACCCTGAATAAACCAATAAAAAGGGCTGAAGTTGAGGCAGCAATTAATAGCCTACCAACCAAAAAAAGCCCAGGTCCAGATGGGATCATGGCTGAATTCTACTATACATACAAAGAAGCTGGTACCACTCCTTCTGAAACTATTACAAACAATACGAAAAGAGGAAATCCTTCCTAAATCATTTTATGAGACCAACATCATCCTGATACCAAAACCCGGTAGAATCAAGAAAAAAAGAAAACTTCAGGCCAATATCCATGATGAACATAGATGCAAAAATCTTCAATAAAATATTGGCAAACCGATTACAACAACACATCAAAAAGCTTATCCATCACAATCGAGTAGGCTTCATCCTAGGGATGCAAGGCTGGTTCAACATGCACAAGTCTATAAACATAATCAACCACACAAACAGAACAAAATACAGAAATCACATGAATATCTCAGTAGATACAGAGAAGGCCTTCAACAAAATTCAACAGCCCTTTATGCTAAAATCTCTCAGTTAACTAGGTATCGATGGAAAGTATCTCAAATTAATAAAAGCTATTTACAATAAACTCACAGCCAATATCATACTGAATGGGCAAAAACTGGAAGTATTCCCTTTGAAATCTGGCACTAGAAAAGGATGCCCTCTCTCACCACTCCTATTCAACATAGTATTGGAATTCCTAGCAGAGCAATCAGGCAAGAAAAAGAAATAAAGGGTATTCAATTAGGACAGGAGGAAGTCAAGTTGTCTCTATTTGCAGATGACATTATTGTATATTTAGAAGACACATTGTCTCTGCCCAGAATCTCCTTAAACTGATAATCAACTTCAGTAAAGTCTCAGGATACAAAATCAATGTGCAGAAACTACAAGCATTCCTATACACCAATAACAGACTAAAAGAGAGTCAAATCAAGAGCGAACTCCCATTCACAATTGCTACAAAAAGAATAAAATACCTAGGAATACAACTAACACAGGATGTAAAGGACCTCTTCAAGAACTACAAGCCATTCAAGGAAATAAGAGAGGAAACAAACAGATGAAAACCATTCTATGCTCATGGTTAGGAAAAATCAATATTGTGAAAATGGCCATAGTGCCCAAAGTAATTTAAAAATTCAGTGCTATCCCCACGAAGCTACCTATGACCCTCTTCACAGAACTGGAAAAAATCACCTTATACTTTATATGGAACCAAAAGAGAGCCCATATAGCCAAGACAATCCTAAGAAAAAAGAACAAAGCTGAAGACATCATGCTACCTGATTTCAAACTATACTACAAGGCTACAGTAATCAAAACAGCATGGTACTGGTACCAAAACAGAGGTATAGACCAATGGAACAGAACAGATGCCTCGGAGGCAATGCCACACATCTATAACCATCACATCTTTGACAAACCAGACAAAAACAAGCAATGGGAAAAGGATTCCCTGTTTAATAAATGATTTTGGGAAAACTGGCAAACCATGTGCAGAAAGCAGAAACTGGACCCCTTCTTCACACCTTACACTAAAATTAACTCCAGATGAATTAAAGACTTAAACATAAGACCTAACACCATAAAACCCCCAGAAGAAAGCCTAGGCAAAACCATTCAGGACATAGGCATAGGCAAGGACTTCATGACTAAAACACCAAAAGCATTGGCAACAAAAGCCAAAATAGACAAATGGGATCTAATTAAACTCCAGAGCTTCT
>CAUYLG010049643.1:0-55758 GCA_963573385.1 Cacajao melanocephalus
CCAGATGCGCATCCACGGTCTTTACTTTCCCTGCCAGACAACAGAAAGGATTCCATGGACAGTACACTTCAAAGCTTATATTGCCTTGCTCCAGAGATGCTTTCACAGAAATCATATTATTCTCAAATTGTGTAATTGTGAGGCAGTTCCTGAGGTTTTTAGGCAGTGTTGGCTTATTTGGCATGGGCATGGTCTTTGGATTTACACTGACCAAATGCTCATTGTGCTACTTTCTGTCACCATAATGCCAGCAAGTTACCAAGCCTCTCTGAGCTTCGGTTTCTTCATCTGTTAAATGTGGGTAAGAAGACCAGTCCTCTTAGAGCTGTTGAGAGAATTAAATGAGATCACATATATGAGTGTTGTAAAGCGCCAAGTTCAGAGTCTGGCAAAACAGGTGTTCCATAATTTGATTTCTTAAACCTTTCTGCTGGGCAGTCTGGTTTAAGATGAGGCAGCCAGAATGTTGCTGCCAGCCATTTCCTATGGGAATTTATGTGAGGCTGGCAGAGGATTCTGTCTAGTGGCTCTGTGCTTTGAAAGGCCTGCTCTATAAAACCTATAATGGAGCCAGGCATGGTGGCTCACGCTTGTAATGCCAGCACTTTGGGAGGCTGAGGCGGGCTGATCACCTGAGGTCAGGAGTTCAAGACCAGCCTGGCCAACATGCCAAAACCCGTCTCTACTAAAAATACAAAAATTAGCCAGGCGTGCTGCTGTGTGCCTGTAGTCCTAGCTACTCAGCAGCCTGAGGCAGGAGAATCACTTGAACCCAGGAGGCAGAGGTTGCAGTGAGCCGAGATCACGCCACTGCACTCCAGCCTGGGCGACAGAGCGAGACTCTATCTCAAAAAACTAAATTTAAAAAACCTATAATGGGTTTTATAGAGCAGGCCTTTAAAAGCACAGAGCCACTAGGCATATATATATATTTCTTGAGACAGGGTCTTCCTCTATCACCCAGGCTAGAGTGCAGTGTGGTACAATCATGGCTCATTGCAGCTTTGGTCTCCTAGGCTCAAGCAGTCCTCCCACCTCAGCCTTCCAAGTAGCTGAGACTATAGGCGAGAGCCACCACACTTGGCTAATTTTTATATTTTTTGTAGAGACAAAGTCTCACTATGTTCAGGTTAGTCTCAAATCCGTGAGCTCAAGCAATACCTGCCTCAGCCTCCCAAAGTGCTGGGATTACAGGTCAGCCTTCACACCCACCCTATTAATCTAGTGATTTCAAATAGCATTCTTGTATGTAAACTGGCATACATCTGTTCTTTATAGTGTTTAATTTTCAAAATATTGTTTAAATATAGGTAACTCTTTGAAATTATCCACTGCTGTTAAATGTTGGATAGAAGCATTACTGGAAACTGACCAAACAGTAATACGTTCTAATGAAGCAGACGCAGAAGGAAGTACTGTCCAGAACACACAGCGTTTGGTCTCTATGTCTGAGAGCTAGTGACACTTTTGAGGGTTCTGTAAGGTCCAGTGACAGTTCTTTAAACCCATAAGCTTATATTACCTAATTTACTCTCTGGACACTTTTGCTGGTAGATTAATGGACTAAACATAAATCTCCATTTCGGGGCCAGGCACAGTGGCCCCTGTCTGTAGTCTTAGTATTTTGAGAGGTCAAGGCAGGAAGATCACTTGAGGCCAGGAGTTTGAGGACAGCCTGGACAATGTAGTGAGACCCTATCTCTACAAAAATTTTTTTTTATTTCTCAAGTGATTTAATACCACATCCTGAATCACACCCAGCTTTATTCCAGGAATAGGAACTCTGAATACGTCTTAAATAATTTGAACATCTTTTAAGAATAGTTTCCTTCAAATAGTTCTAGCAGGATAAATAGGAAATGAGGGTACTGGGACTGGAAAAGGAAAGCCAGTCTACCTGTTTAAGAAATGATTGAGGAGTGGATTAATCAAAATGTTTAAAACCACAGTGGAACTTGATAGGGATCAAACTGTCGTATTTCTCTTGGAAATTAGAAGACTCACTAATGAGTCATTAGTAATTCTCTTGAAATTAGATACTCATTAGCTTACTAGTGAGTCTTCAAATTTCCACTATTGAGTTTTTCTAATTTCCAGAGAAATACGTCAAGCTCCAAGAAGAGACACTGACATACCTCCCAAGCTTATAGGCCATGAGAATTAGTCTGCACAGGTAGAATGGCCACCCACCGCTGTTCAGACACCTTGGCCTTATTGTGTAGGAAAATCTTGTTTTTTTGTTTTCATTTTTTCAATTTTCTTCAGTCAAAGAAATAGCTTCCCT
This sequence comes from Cacajao melanocephalus, assembly GCA_963573385.1. Lineage (NCBI taxonomy): Eukaryota > Metazoa > Chordata > Mammalia > Primates > Pitheciidae > Cacajao > Cacajao melanocephalus. Next base: position 2,285 of record CAUYLG010049643.1, read on the forward strand.
GGTTTAATACTACTTTTCTTCATAGACTGAAACAAATAATACAGCATTCCGTTTAGTCCTTATTCAGCCACAGGACACAAACCAGTATGGCCTTTGGTATTTTACTGCAAGCTTTCCATTGAATTACTAATGTTTCTGGTGCCAGTGATCAAGCATGGAGAAGACCTGTAATTCATTGACTTTTCCTTTCCTTTAGGTGCAGTCGATTTCAATCTGAAATCAAACGCTTGAAAATCTCATCCCCGGTGCGTGTTTGTCAGAACTGTTATTATAACTTACAGCATGAGAGAGGTTCAGAAGATGGACCTCGAAATTGTTGAAGATTCAACAAGCTGAGTGGAGACCACGGTCTGTAGACCCCTTCCCGATTCTCCTGTCCCAGCTTGGAAGGCATTGAAAACAGTCTCCGTTTACACATCTCTTCATACCACGTGTTTGAAGTGTTAAAATTCAAAGGGATCATTGAATAAAACGGGTGTAGAGTACAGGAATGGGGCAGACACGATTCAGGTGAACAGCACAAGAAGAATATGAGGTGTTTCCTAGGAGCAACATTTTCGATATCCAGTTCTCCGTGATGACAGTAGCTGTCTCCAGGCTACTTATTAACTGTCTTTTCTTGCATCTCATTTTTATAGAGCTACTCATCCTTATTTGGAAAAACCAACAACAAAAAAGGCTTTTAGAAAATGGTTGTAAATCTGACTTCTTTGCAAGTAACTATGTATATTGTAAATAGATATAAAAGGCCTTTTTTCTAAATAAGGACTTAACTGCCTGTAACATGAAACTTCAAACTAAACCACTAACTCAATGAACTACTTATGGTTTGTCTGACATCCCTCACTTACCAATTAATTATAAATATGTTTTTTTAAATCCCCAAAGACATTATCAGTGGTCTTTTTTTCCTTTCAAACTCAGCCTGTGTGCCTGATGTCATTTCTTTCAAGTTGCCCACAGTATCTCCACTTAAACTAGGCTAGTAACCAAAATAATGTGGACCTTCTTTAGGAAACAGTGTGGGAGAATAGGAGTCCAGCCGTAAGATAAACTAGGAATATTTGGGCATCTTGTACCTGGCTACCTACCACCTCAGTGTTGTTCCTACATAAACAGGCCCCTTTTAAACTTTTACTTGGACTGCTGTTTGGTTAAAGAATACCTTCTTAGCATTGCAGAAAGGTGGCCAGATGACCGATGTAGTTGCAGGAAACAGCCCTGTCTCAACTAATGGAAATATATTTGCATGTAACCCAAAATTAGCTTTTCTTGCATAGAACATAGTAAGTATGTGTCTTTGGTGACACTGATGTTCTACTATAGCTTATTTTCAAAAAAAGGGTAAAAAATGAAAAGAAAAAAGTGTACAGAATTAACATATAAACTTTGTTGTAAAACTGAATCATGTCAGAACTGCTTAAAATTAACCTTTACCATTTAATGTCATCTACCTGAAAACAGTGAGATTTATACTGTATCAACGTCTATTTTTTTGTTTTTGCTATGAATATAATTACAGTATTTTAATATTTAGTTATTTAATTTGTTCTACTAGTTGGATACAGAACACACAAATCCAGGGGGATTAAAGCTGGAAGGGGCTAAGAGATTAGTTTACAGAGAAAAGGCTTGGTGGTGGGATTTTTTTAAATGTGTGTTATGTACATATATATATAATATATATTAAAAAATGAAACAATCTAGATTTTAACATTTTCAGAAACTTAGTGATAATATTATGAACAATTCTAAAAGCCCTGTGATTTGAAAAATGTAAAATCATTAATGGCCCAAGATAAACCTTCACACCCTCACAGGTGTGAAAGGAAAGGCCTTCACACCCTCACAGAGGCATCATGCAAAGGACAGCAGCTTTGGCTTTTCCAACTTTCCGTCTTTAGGCCCTGGTGAGAGGCACACTTATGCACTAAAATGCACATATATGCACATGCATTCAAAAATCGGCATTTGGTACAATGGTGATCTTGTACCTGTTGGGCTGAAACCAGCTTAAGAACAAATTTGTTCTTCCTGATACGATAACTAGGTCTCCAAGAGAAAATACAAAGGCTGCTTTAGTGCCTTACGCTTACTAAATTTAAATCTTTATTTACCTGGGTTTGAGCCTACAGTCTATTTATGATTACATATCAAAATTGATTAAAACACTTCCATTTCTAAAAGTTCAAATATACTTGTTAATAAAAGGATTATCGGCATTAATACTTCAACTTAAGAAAAGTTGTGTTCTGTTTTCCTTTCTGTGTCTTACTCCCCCCACACTCTCCCTCCCCCATCACCATCTTCAATTCTAATAAATAATGCTGATGTTCAACAGTTGCAGAAATTGTGCTATCACATAACTGTGGGCCTTGCCCCTGTCTGGCCCTCTAGATGAGTTGTAGCAGTGTTATTCTACACTTTTTAAAAAGAAGCGTCCTCCTTTTGTCTATGAACCATGTTTACCCCATACCCAGTGACAGAGGTGTTCTTTAAAGACTTGACTATATGAATGTGTGTATGTAGTTACTTAAAGGTTATTCCTCTTTGTAATAGGAAACTATATGGGATGAACACTTTTAAACTTTCCGACACAACTTCCGTAACTAGAAGGTGGAAACCAAAACCCTCAAGGTAGTATTTCCTCTGGCCGCTGGTGCTGTGGGCAACTGTTTTGTTCAATCGGGTTTCTTTTCTTTTTGCTTCTAATGCAGAAATCAACAGAATCACTCACACATACAAGTACACTCACATACATAAACTAATTATTTCTCTGGATATCTTTGTGTTCCATGTAAATTCATTTACCAACATCTGTTGTCAACATGTACATCTCCCTATGTGTGTTCTGCATTCTTTTTCTGAGAGTACCTCACAGAGCTCCTGCCTGATCTTTGTAGTTTGTTCATTCATCCATCCACCTGTTCATTTGTTCATCCATGTATTCTAACATTTGTGTGTAGTGTGCAACTGTAATGTCATGCTTTTGAAGAAGAGAATAGCCGCCCATAGCAGCCATCTGTCTGGATAATAGCAAAACACTCTAGATAAGTTATTTTGCACTTTCTTATGTATAAAGTTGGTAGAAACTTATTTTTGCTTTGTATCATTTAAATACATTTTGTTTTGGTAAATGAACTGTGTATAAAATATTTATGCCGTTAAAACTGTTTTTAGAAAGTATTTTTAATTTCAGCAAGTTTGGTTACTTGTTGCATGACTATTAACACAGCTGACTTTTTGTGTCAGTGCACTGTATATTTTTTGTCCTGTTATTAACTTGTAAGCCCTAGTAATGGCCAATTATTTGTACAGCAACAGAAGTAAATTGAAGATACTGGCTAAGACTGGATTGATTGTGGACTTTTGTACTATATTGCAGACTCCAATATCTGTTTCTTGGTGGTTATGTAAAAGACCTGAAAAATTGCCATCCAGTGTGCAATCTGTGATATCTGAATGTTCATTGTATATTTGTCTCTGATGCAAAAAGGTAGAGTAACACAATTACAATACATGATTAAATGCAATAGTCCAGGTACTTAAGTAATTTTTTTTATTTCAAATAAATACCTATTATTTATCACCAAAAGAAAGAAAAAGAAAAGTTGTTAAGTCAGTTATTCAGGGAAGGAAAAAACAGAGGTCTAATAACTCCCTAAACTTTATGTAGTTATTTTCTAGTTGTAAACACTTTTAGAAGTACCTGCATAAGATTGCAGAAATGTTTACTGTTAGGGTTCGAGTTCCAGTTCTAGTTTGATCCCTCCTTAAAAATCAGGCTTGCTACAGTCTGACCTTCTTAATTGTGCTAGATTCCCAGGGCTGATGAGTGTACGTGGATTGCAGCAGGGAAAAGCAAGCCCCTTCTGGAGATGTCTCCTCAAATTTGACTGGACCTGTAGAAAAAGACATGTGTGCATAGTTTTGGCTCTTTTTTCCTGAGCTTTATTCTCTAGCCAAAATATTGTGAAAAGTAAGCAGTAGCATGTATGTGTGTGTGTGTGTGTGTGTGTGTGTGTGTGTGTGTGTGTGTATAATGTGTTTCTCTTGCATTCCTACTGTAGTCACATCAGGAATTCCAGTGTCCTGCCCCTCACCTAGAGGTAATAGCAGTCACTTGTTATCAGCTGGCCTTTCCAGTTCAGCCTTCAATCTGAGAGTGTTAAACTCACAATCCGTTGTTCTTGTTATGAGCTTGTTTGGTCTTAAAATAGCCTTTCTGTAAAGAAGAGTGTAGAAAACACTTTTTAAGTTTATTTAGGCTGTTTCAGTGATGTTACTTTTCCTCTTTCTAAAGATACTAAATTCATTTTGAGCTTGAACAGCAGAGCCCAAAATTTGAGTATATTTTGCTTATTACAAATTTTACCTCAGTGCAGCTCCAGTTTAGTGGCAGAAGATCAAGGAATGCCAAGAACTACTAAAACAATAGCAATTTCTTTAAAAATAAAAAATAGTAAAGGGGAAAGCTTAGAGCAGTTCCCATATTATTAATGCTGTATTACAGTTCCAGTGATGGGTTGCAGTCAAGTATGTGCACTGCAGACTTCTCAGATGCAGAAATTCAGAGTTTGAAAGAACAAACATGCAAATGATCTTCAGTGATTCAGTGAGTCCCTTGTCTGCCATTTGCTTCTCATCTTCAACAAAATTTTCCCTCCATGCCTCACTTTTGACCATATGATGGAATTGGCCCAGCACTGGGTTAGTCTCTTTGCTTTATGAATATTCTCATTTGCTCCCACCTATTACAAAGCTCTTTTTTTTCCTTCTACTTTTGCTAGAGATAGCACCAAGCCAAGCTACCATGATAGCATGGTGTTTTGGAGATCCCTGAATAGGAATTACCACTGAGGCTTCAGTTATAACCAGCTTGGGAATTTAGAAAACCTCTTGTTTAGCACTTGCTCTCTCCATAGGGTTTTCCTATATCAGTAGCTGCCTGTGAGGATGGGAAGGGTCTAAGATAGTGCTGCTTTAAACTTTTTGGTCTGAGAACTCTTTGATCCTTAAAAATTTTCAAGGACCTCCCCCCGAACAGCTCTTGCTTATTTGGTTTATATCTATCAGTAGTCATATCAGAAATTAAAACTGAGATTTAAAATATATATATATGTCAACTCATTTAAAAATAGCAATAATAAAACTATGATGTATTAACATAAATTACATATTTCTATAAAAAATATTTTCCGACTGGTTGTGGTGGCTCACACCAGTAATCCCAGCACTTTGGGAGGCTGAGGCAGGGGGATCACCTGAGGTCAGGAGTTTAAGACCAGCCTGGCCAATGTGGCAAAACCCCGTCTCTACTAAAATTATGAAAATTAGCCAGGCATTCACCTGTAATCCCAGCTACCTGGGAGGCTGAGGCAGGAGAACCACTAGAATCCCGGAGGTGGAGGTTGCAGTGACCCTAGACCGCGCCACTGCACTCCAGCTTGGGAGACAGTGAGACTGTGTCTCAAAAAAAAAAAAATTTCCAAACCATAAAAAGTTTTTTTTGCAAATTAATGTCTGGCTTAATAGAAGACAGGTGGGTTCTCAAGTCTGCTTCTGCATTCCATCTGTTGTGATAGTTTGTTTTGACTGCGTTTATGGAAAAAGACATGTCTGCATGGTTTTGGCTCTTGTTTCTTGAGCTTTATTCTCTAGCTATCATATTGTGAAAAGTATGTCTATCACACCCCTACTATAGTCATATCAGGAATATACTTTGTTTTGGTTGAAGCATAAAGAAAATCCAACCTCACACATATATTGGTTGAAAAGGGGGTGAATAAGTTTTATTTTTATGGGCTCATAGTAAGTGTATATATTATGGGGTGCATGTTATGTTTTGATACAGTCATACAATGTATAGTCACATCAAACTAAATAGATTATCACCTCAAGCATTTATCATCCCTTTGTATTAGGAACACTCCAATTCCACTCTTGGATATTTTCAAATATGCAGGAAATTATTGACTAAAGTCACCCTGTTGTGCTATCAAATACTAGATATTATTCATTCTGTGTGACTATATTTTTGTACCCACTAAACATCTCCACTTTCCACCCTCCTCCCTGCTGCTCTTCCTAGCCTCTCATAACCCATCATTGTCATCTCTGTCTCCATGAGTTCGCTTGTTTTAATCTTTAGCTCCCACAAATGAGTGAGCACATGCAAAATGTCTTTTTTTTTTTTTGGTGGGGGGAGGGTCTGGCTTATTTCACTTAACATAATGTCCTCTAATTCCATCCATGTTGTTACAGATGACAGTATTTCATTTTTTATGGCTGAATAGTATTCTATTGTGTGTATATATGCCACATTTTCTGTATCTATTCATCTTGTTTATAGACTCAGGTTGAGTTCAAATCTTGGCTATTGCGAATAGTGCTGCAGTAAACATGGGAGGGCAGACATCTCTTGGATGTACTGACTTCCTCTTTTGTGTATATGCCTAGCAGTAGGATTGCTGGATCATATGACAGTTTTAGTTTTAGGTTTTTTGGGAACCTCCATACTGTTCTCCATAGTGGTTGTACTAATTTACATTCCTACCAACAGTGTAGGAGGGCTCCCCTTTCTCAGTCCTCACCAGCATTTGTTCCTGCCTGTCTCTTGGATAACAGCCATTCTAACCAGGGTAAGAGGATATCTCCTTGTGGTTTTGGTTTGCATTTCTGTGATTAGTGATGTTGATCATTTTTTCCATATACCTGTTTGACATTTGTATGTCTTCTTTTGAGAAATGTCTATTCAGATCACTTGCCCATTTTTAGTAGGATTATTAGATTTTTTTTCCTATTGAGTTGTTTGAGCTCCTTATGTATTCTGGTTATTAACCACCCTTGTCAGGTGGGTAGTTTGCAAATATTTTCTCCTATTCTTTGGGTCACCTCTTCACTTGTTGATCATTTCCTTTGCTGTACAGAAGCTTTTTAACTTGATGTGATCCTATTTGTCCATTTTTGCTTTCATTGCCCATGCTGTTGAGGTCTTAGCCAAAAAATATTTGCCCAGACCAAAGTCCTGGAGAGTTTCCCCAATGTTTTCTTCTTGCAGCTTCATAGTTTTAGGTCTTAGAGTTAAATCTTTAATCCATTTTGATTTGAAGTTTGTATACGGTGAGGGATAGGGAGTCTAGTTTCATTCTTCCACATATGGATATCTAGTTTTTGCAACAGGATTTATTGAATGGACTGTCCTTTCCCCAATGTATGCTCTTGGCACCTTTGTCAAAAATGAGTTTACTGTAGATTTATGGTTTTATTTCTGGATTTTTTATTCTGTTCCATCGGTCTATGTGTCTGTTTTTATGCCAGTCCCAGGCTGTTTTGCTTACTATAACTCTGTAGTATAATTTAAAGTCAGGTAATGTGATTCCTCCAGTTTTCATCTTTTTGTTCACAGTGGCTTTGGCTATTCTGGGTATTTTGTGATTCCACATAAATTTTAGGATTATTTTTCCATTTCTGTGAAGAATGTCATTGGTATTTTTATAGGAATTGCATTGAATCTGTAGATTGCTTTGGGTAGTATGGACATTTTAATAACACATCCTTCCAATCCACGAACATGGAATATATTTCCATTTTTGTGTGTCCTTTTCAGTTTCTTTCATCAGTGTTTTACAGTTTTCATTGTATAGATCTTTCATTTCTTTGGTTAAGTTTATTCCAATGTGTATTACTTAATTTATAGCTATTGCAAACGGGATTACTTTCTTGATTTCTTTTTCAGCTTGTTCACTGTTGGCATATGAAAATGTTACTGATTTTTGTATGTTAATTTTTGTATCCTGCAATTTTACTGAATTTCTCAGTTCTAATTTTTTTAATGAAGTCTAGGTTTTTCCAAGTATAAGATCATACCATCTGCAAACAAGAATAACTTGACTACTTGTGTTCCAATTTAGATGCCTTTTATTTCTTTCTCTTTTCTGATTTCTTGAGCTAGGACTTCCAGTACTATGTTGAGTAACAGTAAAAGTGGGCATCCTTGTCTTGTTCTAGATCTTGAAGGAAAGGCTTTCAGTTTTTCAAGCTAGAATATTATAATTGTGTTTTCAAATCATTGCTTCTTAAGATAATAGTTTTAAGTTTTTTAATAGTTTAAGTTTCTTAACGATTGATTACTATGTGGACTCCAAAATAATGCCAATCAACTTTCCATATTCTAATGACACTAAAGTCTATGGGTCTATTTTGCACTTTGAATTTATTTTTTTACCCATCCATAATTTTGTAGCATCATGCATTGATCATTTAGAAAATTATTTTTAAATTATGATTCAAGAACCAGAGACCAAAAAAAAGATGCACTTATGTAGCAGTATTACTAGTATTACAGTGTATGTAGAACTTCTAAATGTTGACATATTTCGTTATATATCAGAAAATCACATTATTATCTATATTAAAATACCACCAGCAGCATCAGGAAATTATAAGTCATAGTGACACACAAATTATCCAAAAAATTCTTATTTTTTCTTAAAACCTAAAATTTTAGCACTGGCAATAAGTACGGTCTGCTGTTTTCTTTGAAGTTACAGGCTCGCTTTCTTAATATTTGAGAACATAGCCATAGAACCATAGCTTGTCAGTTGTTCTTTCAATACAAATAGTATTCCATGAGAAAGGCAGAGAGTTCAGCTCACAATTTAGTCACACAAGTGCTTCTCTTTGAGACAAATGTTGTACTTCAGTATGCAGGTGCTTTATGGGTACTTCTCATTTTGTGTCACTCAAGGGCCAAGATTTAATAATTTTTATTTAATCATTTTTATTGCTTCTCCAAGGTCATCCCTAAGTCAAAGAGGGACTCGTGTTTTTACTGTGAGTGTTTAGTGATGAAGAATATGATCACTACTACTTGTAGTTTGTTGCCAACATACTAAGGTTCCAGCAGTTCTACCCACCACTGAAGTTGTACCTCAGTATAAATATCAATGCAGCGAAAAGGGTAAATAATGTTTTAATAGTACTATGAAAACCTTGCAGACCCTCTGAAAGGGTCTCAGGACTCCTGGGGGCCTGGAAACCCCTTGAGATCCACTGGTCCAAGAAGAAGACATGAAATGATGCTACCTAAATTGTAAAGTTGCATGCATGCAATCTCATTCAGTCATGATATTCCTAATCACTAACCCAGTGCTTTCCACTGGGCTCCCATTGAAACCTGTCCAGAGCGAGACCAGGCCCTATTACACTGAAGTGAGTTTTGGCAGCTACACCCAGCTACCGGGATACTATCTCTACACCTCAAAAGCATGTTGGGGGTTCAAATAAAGACTTTTAAAATCACATAATTCTATTCAAGACTCTAAAATGTTGATAATATAAAAGAAACTGCTAATACTAATCTTTATTACATACAGTTCTAACTAGGAGAGTCAGTCTGGGGGCTAAGCTCCCATTTACCACTTCCTGTGTGATCTTGGGTGAGTGACTTAACCACGCTAGGTCTGAGTTTCCTTATATGGAAAATTTGTATTAAGATACCTGCCCCCAGATAATTGTTATAAGGATTAGGTGTGGTAATATAGGAAGGGTAGTGCCTGACAAATGTGTTGTCAGTACATTCTAGTGTTAACCTGGAAATACGAACATAAAAGGGATGATGTACCGAAACACCTTCGGAATGCCAAATGAATGCCAACAGCAGGGAGTTCACCTTCAGTCCGATACACAGGAGGCAGAATGCTAGAGTGGGAAGAGCTCTTCAAAGTCATCAAGTTCAAACCCTCATTTATCACAAGAGGGAAGAGGTTCCTACAGGTGTTTAGTGCTCCCAAAGCCAGGCTGCTTGCGAAGTAAAATTCCAGCTCTGCTCCTAAGCCTCTGACACCCAGGCCAAGGCTCTTTACAAACAGCTCTCAATTAGTAGTTCCCAATTTTCTTTTAGGTGACTACCGTGAAAGTGTGTTCAGGATGTTACTTCAATATTATCCGTGCCTAATTAGGCCATTCTTTATCAAGAAGATAAAGCATCAGAACTTCAACCTTGGCCTTCAGCTATCATGCTTCCTGCTCAACAAAGGCAAAGAAGCGTTGCAAGCTGCATTCCAGTGCAGAGGACAGAGTGAAAGAAAAACAACTTGTTTAGGATCTTGCCCTCAGGTTCTACTATAAACTTCAAAACAAAGCTATATCTTAAAAATGTGATTTCCCTTCATAAAATTTCCCTTCGTAAAAGGAAGCCACTCCTTTGCAAACTGATTCTCAAGAAATTCACCATGGAGCAAAGGTCAAGTAAGCAGTCTTCGGTTGTAAACTTGAGGATCCTTTGAGTCTGCTACTGGCTGAATCTGCCAAGAGGAAAAAAGAAAGTTCTCCTAAAGCAATGTTATCAAGCGTGCTGTGGTTCAAGTTCAAATCTGCAAATGTCGATTTCTTTTTCCAAGGTAGCAATCTGTGTTTGTGCTAGTAAATACTTAGCTGGGCCTTGAAGATGATTTTAAAAAATGATGTAAGTACCCTCGCCAAGAACTTTCCAGCCTGTAAATGAGAGGCTTGCCTTCATGCAGGTATCTGTGATTAAATTTTCAGCAAGTGTATTCCATTGCTTACTGTTTCTAATTCAGTAATAGGCATACTCTCTTCCACAATGTTTTCTTCGCTCTGCGCTCCACATTTTCATACCATTGTTATCATCTCATCTTTGTCCCTTTTGGAATTATTTTTGTTATATGATACCAGGCCTTCCCAGGAAGTTCTCTCCTATTCCCCCTCATTTACTCCACTGTCCCCACCCCCTGACCCACCACTGCATTCTTGGTCTTTTGCAAACTTTTCTTCTGCCTTCTTACCTGCCTGCCTTTTGCATAGGTGTCATGCCATTGATTTTGCACTTCCTCTTTTAAATGTGGACTGCTGCCCAGTTTGCTGTGATATACTGTGAGTGAATTCTTGTCATCACCGTTCCCCACTGTGTTTGAGGATTGGGTGCTGGGATTTTTGTCCACCTGCTTTTGCCTCCCACAGTCCACACTCAATACCGCAGTCACCGTGCACGTGCTGCAATTGCAGAGCCTACCCATCCCATGCCACGCCCTGCAGGGCTTCTCAGCTTCTTACCCCTCACACCCTCTGCTCCGTCCTGGGCTAGGGCCTCCTCCACCGCAGGGCCATGCCCTGGCTACGCCCTCTGCCTGCAAGGATCCTACTCCAGGTGTGCTCCTCTTCCTCCTTCACCTTCTCCAATGTCTCACTTTCCTCAAATGTCATCTTCTAAGTGAGGCCTCCCCTGACCAACCTACAGTATTTACAATTACAATTTGCCTGCCTCTAACTTCCTCATAGTTCCCCTTCTCTCAAACTTTCCACAATGTGCTATACTACTATTTCTTTGTGTCTCCCAGGCAATGTGTAAGCTACATGATCGCGGAGATTATTGTCTGTTTCACTCACTGCTGCATGGAGTTCTAAAACTGTGTTCCAACCCAAATCTCAACTTGACAGAGTGGCTGCTCAATAAATGTGTTGAATGAAGGAATTAGAGGCAGCCCTTGACTAGTCCTCAACTGTAATGCAATCTGTTTTTGTAAACATCTTACATCATCTTTCTTGTGTTGAATTTGAGCTTTCATATACTGTATGCCTGAATACATGTGTCTGAAATGCTCACTGGGGTTTGGTTTTATTATTCTTTATTTTATTATTTTTTTATTTTTTGGGACAGGGTATCTGTCACCCAGGCCAGGCTGGAGTGCAGTGGCACTATCACAGCTCACTGCCTTGACCTCCCAGGTGTAAGCCATCCTCCTGCCTCATCCTCCTGAGTACCTGGAACCACAGGTTCAGGCCACCACACCCAGCTACTTTTTTTAGAAACGAGGTCTCATCCTATTGAGGCTGGTCTCAAACTCCTGGGCTTAAGCAGGCCTTTCACCTGGCCTATCAAAGTGCTGGAAATACTGGCGTGCACCACCACACCCAGCCTAGGGTTTGGTCTTAACCATTGAAAGTTCCTCATTCCTTGAAAGTACCCTGAGCAAAGCACCCTCTGCCCATGAGAATCACCCACCCACCACCCCAGACACAGGGTCTTTGAACAATGCCAGAGAAGAAAGCCTCTTCCCCTCCTTTTCCTAGTCCAGCCTAACTGGGGAGGATGAAATATTCCAGGGCAGCCCCCACTGCTCAACCCTGCCTAGCAGACGGATCCAGGAGGGGCTACTGGACCCATTGTGAGGTTCCCATTTGGAGTTAGCTGGCAGCCCTTCCCGGTCTCATACCCAGTCCTACTCCCCCATCCCACCCCTGCCTGCTCACCATATCCCATCATTACAGATTCTCCCTCCAATCAAATACTTTAACAACTTTAATACATAATTAACATACTACGAAAATCAAGTCTACAATTCATTATGTTTTGGTATATTCAGAGTTTTGCTACCTGATATGGTTTGGCTGTGTTCCCACCCAAATCTCAACTTGAATTGTATTTCCCAAAATTTCCACATTGTGGGAGGGACCCGGGGGGTGGTAATTGATTCATGGGGGCTGGTCTTTCCCATGCTATTCTCATGAGTGAATACGTCTCACGAGATCTGATATGTTTATCAGGGATTTTCACTTTTGCTTCTCTCTCATTTTCTCTTGCCACCGCCATATAAGAAGTGCCTTCTGTCTCCCACCATGATTCTGAGGCCTCTCCAGCCATGTGGAACAGTAAGTCCATTAAACATCTTTTTCTTTTCAGTCTCTGGTATGTCTTTATCAGCAGCATGGAAACGGACGAATGTAGTAAATTGTTACCAGTAGAGGGGGGGTGTTGCTGAAAAGATACCTAAAAATGTGGAAGCAACTTTGGAACTGGGTAACAGACAGAGGTTGGAACAGTTTGGAGGGCTCGAAAGAAGACAGAAAAATGTGGGAAAGTTTGGAACTTCCTAGAGACTTGTTGAATGGCTTTGCCCAAAATGCTGATCGCAATATGGACAAAAAAGTCCAGGCTGAGGTGGTCTCAGAAAGAGATGAGGAACTTTTTGGGAATTGGAGTAAAGATGGCTTTTGTAAACGTTTTAACAAAGAGCCTGGCAGCATTCTGCCCCATCCTAGAGATTTGTGGAACTTTGAACTTGAGAAAGATGATTTAGGGTATCTGGCAGATATTTCTAAGCAGCAAAGCATTCAAATCATGACTTGGGTATGGTTAAAGGCATTCAGTTTTCTAAGGGAAGCAGAGCATTAAAGTTTGGAAAATTTGCAGCCTATGTGCTAGAAAAGAAAAATCTGGGGAGAAATTCAAGCTGGCTGTAGAAATTTGCATAAGTATCAAGAAGCCTAATGTTAATCCCCAAGACCATGGGAAAAATGTCTCCAGGGCATGTCAGAGACCTTCACAGCAGCCCCTCCCATCACAGGCCTGGAGGCCTAGAAGGAAAAAGTAGTTTTGTGGGCCAGGCCCAAGGTCCCTGTGCTGTGTGCAGCCCAGGGACTTGGAGCCCTGTGTCCCAGCTGCTCCAGCGGTGGCTGAAAGGGGTCAATGCCCAGCTCAGGTTGTGATTTCAGAGGGTGGAAGCCCCAAGGCTTGGCAGCTTCCATGTGGTATTGAGCCTGCAGGTGCACACAAGTCAAGAACTGAGTTTGGGAACCTCTGTCCAGATTTCAGAAGATTTATGCAAACACCTGGATGCCCAGGCAAAGGTTTGCTGCAGAGGTGGGGCCCTCATGGAGAACCTCTGCTAGGACAGTGCAGAAGGAAAATGTGGGATCAGAGCCCCCACACAGAGTTTCTACTGGAGCACTGCCTAGTGGAGCTGTGTGAAGAGGGCCACAGTCCTCCAGACCCCAAAATGGTAGATCCACCAACAGCTTGCACCATACACCTGGAAAAGCCACAGACACTCAGCACCAGCTCAGGAAAGCAACTGGGAGGGAGGCTGTACCCCGCAAAGCCACAAGGGTGGGGCTGCCCAAGACTATGAAAACCCAGCTCTTGAATCAGCATGACCTTGATGTGAGACATGGAGTCAAAGGAGATGATTTTGGAGATCATTTAAAACTGGACTGCCTGTGGGGCACAGTGGCTTACACCTGTAATTCCAGCACTTTGGGAGGTGGAGGCAGGTGGGTTACCTGAGGTCAGGAGTTTGAGACAAGCCTGGTCAACATGGTGAAACCCCATCTCTACGAAAAATACAAAAAAATTAGCCAGGCATAGTGGCATGATTCCACTACTCAGGAGGCTGAGACAGGAGAATCATTTGAACCCGGGAGGCAGAGGTTGCAGTGAGCTGAGATTGTGCCACTGCACTACAGCCTGGGCAACAGAGTGAGGCTATGTCTCAAAAAAAAAAAAAAAAAAAATTAGCCAGACATGGTGGCAGGCACCTGTAATCCCAGCTACTTGGGAGGTTGAGGCAGGAGAACCACTTGGGCCTGGGAGGAGGAGGTTGCAGTGAGCCAAGATCACACCATTGCACTCCAGCCTGGGCAACAAAAGCAAAACTCTGTCTTCAAAACAAAACAAAACAAAACAAAAAACTTGACTGACCCGCTGGATTTCAGACTTACATAGGCCCTGTAACCCCTTCGTTTTGGCCAATTTCTTTCATTTGGATCAGCTGTGTTTACCCAATGCCTGTACCCTCATTGTATCCAGGAAGTAACTAACTTGCTTTTGATTTTACAAGCTCATACGCAGAAGAAACTTGCCTTGTCTCACATGAGACTTTGGACTGTCGACTTTTGGGTTAATGCTGAAATAAGCCAAGACTTTGGGGGACTGTTGGGAAGGCATGATTGGTTTTGAAATGTGAGGACATGTGATTTGTAGGGGCCAGGGGTGGAATAGTATGGTTTGGCAGGGTCCTCACCCAACTCTCAACTTGATTTGTATCTCCCAGAATTCTCATGTGTTGTGGGAGGGACCCAGGGGGAGATAATTGAATCATGGGGGCTGGTTTTTCCCATGCTATTCCCATGATAGTAAGTCTCACAAGATCTGATGGGTTGATCAGGGGTTTCCACTTTTGCTTTTCTCTCATTTTCTCTTGCCACCACCATGTAAGAAGTGCCTTTCACCTCTCACCATGATTCTGAGGCTCCCCAAGCCATGTGGAACTGTAAGTCCAATTAAACCTCTTTTTCTTCCCAGTCTCAGGTATGGCTTTATCAGCAGCATGAAAACAGACTAATACACCACCACTGCAACAATCTAATTTCAGAACATTTTCATCACCCAAAAGGAAACCCCTTACCATTCACAGTTACTCCCTATTCTCCTCCTCTTGCCCTCAGCCCCTGGCAACCACCAATCTACTTTGTCTATAGATTTGCCCATTATGAACATTTCGTCTAATGGAATCATGCAATATGTGGTCTTTTGTGAACGGTTTATTTCATTTAACATTTTTGCACTTCATCTATATCAATGTTCCATGCCTCTTGATTTCCAAGTAGTAGCCCATTGTACGGATAGATTACATCTTATTTATCCATTCAGCACATAGTGCTTAGGTTGTTTCCACTCTTTTACTATGGTGAATCATGCTGCTGTAAACATTCATGTACAGGTTTTTGTATGGATGAATGTTTACATTTCTCTTGGGTGTATACCGAGAAATGGAATTGCTGGATCATATGGTGACTCCATGTTTCACATTTCAAGCAGCCTTCAGACCTTTCCAAAGCCATTGCACCATTTTACATTCATACCAGCAATGTATCCAATCCGCTTTTATTCTCAGGGAATAGCACTGACCAACCTGTACTCCCTCTGTGCCACCTTCAAGTGCTCATTAAAATGTAAGTCACTCTGACTTGGGGACATGTCACTTTCCAATATACTTTCAAGAAGGTAGCTGGTAAGAAAGTAATGACAGTGACAGCCTGTTCTAGCAGCCTCAGAATGCACTGGGGTCTCTGATCCCTCCTGGACGTTTCCTATCACCTTGCCTCACTCTCTGCTAGCTCCAGCCCAGGTTAGAGGCCTTCCCTGAGGTGACCACAATCACAGTACCTTCTATAATGTCTCTCCAGCTAATCTGCACATTCTTTTGAGAGAACAGGATGTATTCAGTTATTTCAAATATGAAAATGATGTCTCATTCAAATATGGTTCTATATTCATGTTTAGTGGACATATGATGTCCAACATTTAGTGAATGATTGAGGTTCTTGGTGGGGGGTGGGTGGTAATATACTCTTAGCAGTATATCTTACATTAAAAAAAAAGTACCCTCTTGAAATTCTTGAAAGCTGTGTCTTAGAACTGAGTACCCTTTTGGGGTGCCAACAAGTGCTACGTATTGTGAAAAAGACAGGGGTCACGGTCAGTAGGAAGTCCTCTTCCTGCCTTTGCCTTCCTGGGAGCCAGATCTCAATGGGGTAAAGGAGCAAGCTGCCCCTCCTTCAGTGAGGGCTCTCACTTAGAACCTCCATCAAGTTCTTTCAGCCTCACTTTTATTTCGTAATGTTAGTGTATACACTTGGTCACTACTACTCAGTAGAGGAGTAGTGATATCATCACATTTGGATTTGGATTAAGATCTGTTCCTTCTCTTCCTGCTATAAAGTAGAATTGTCAAGGTGGGACTTCCAGCTATGTCTGAGTACGGGGTGTCAAATCCTTTCCCCAAAAAGCATCTATTAAAAGCTGGACAAAATTGATATTTCCATATTCTAGAAATTGAACAAAGGTATACACTATGGAAAGTGTTTCTGTTTGAAAAACTGGGGCACAGTGGGTGTTTGTGGAGTCCTTTCCTAGGGCTGCATGCATGCCCCCACCAGCTCAGCTGGGTTAGAGCTTTGACCAGGACAGACTCTGAGGACTCCAACCGTCCAGTGGGACTCACTTAACAGTGGACAATGCCCATACCCAGAGAAGTCAGTGGAGGTGGCAATCTCAGAGGATGAGTGGGGAGAGCTAATGGTACCAAAAGCTGGGAATTTTGTGGTTGGGCCAAGCGCATTCCTAGATGAGGCTGCATACAGATGCAGAGACCTAGAGAGGGTCTTGACAACACATCCACCACTGGCTGCCCCTGAGGCTGGACACAGGAGCCTGAAGAGACACAGTTGATTAACTGGACATCATCAAAATTAAAAGATGTTAAACTTCAAAAGACATGACTAAGAAAATAAAAAGACAAGCCAAAGCCTGAGAGAAATATTTGCAAATCATATATCTGATAAGGTGCTTCTATCCAGAATATATAAAGATTTCTTACAACTCACTGAAAAGGAAAATAATGCCATTTAAAAATGGGCAAGAGGCTGGATGTAGTGGCTCATGCCTGTAATCCAGCACTTTGGGAGGTGAAAGCAGGCAGATCAACTGAGCCCCAGAGTTTGAGACCAGCCTGGCCAACATGGCAAAACCCCATCTCTACAAAAAATACAAAAATTAGCTGGGCATGGTGGCAGGTGCCTGTAATCCCAGCTACTCAAGAGGCTGAAGTAAGACGATCTCTTGAACCTGGGAGACAGAAGTTGCAGCAAGCCCAGATCACGCCACTGCACTCCAGCTTGGGTGACAGAGCAAGACCCAGTCTCAAATTAATTAAAAATAGGCAAAAAGATATGAATAGAGATCTTATCAAAGAAGATACAGAGAAGGGAAATAAAGCACATGGAAAGACACACCACCACTAGCTATTAGAGAAATGCAAATGAAAATCACAATAAAATACCTCTATGCATCAGCTAGAATGTCTATAATTTAAAAGACAGATGATGGCAGGTTTGAGTGAAAATGCAGAGAAACTACAACCCTTGCATATCACAGCAAGAATGCAAGATTGTACAGCCACTTTAGAAAACAGTTTATTGGTGGTTTTTTGTTTTGGTTTTTTGTTTTTTAGCCAGCACTTGCTCTATCGCCCAGGCTGGAGAGCAATGGGGCAATCTTGGCTCACTGCAACTTCTGCCTCCCAGGTTCCAGCAATTCTCCTGCCTCAGCCTCCCGAGTAGCTGGGATTACAGGCGTGTGCCACCACACTCAGATAATTTTTGCATTTTTAGTAGAGACAGGGTTTTGCCATGTTGGCCAGGCTAATCTTGAACTCCAGACATCAGGTGATCTGCCTGCTTTGGCCTCCCAAAGTGCTGGGATTACAGGCATGAGCCACCATGCCTGGCCAGCTATTTCTTTAAAAGAAACTTACCATACAATCCAGCAATTCCTCCCCTAGCCATCTATACAAGAGAAATGAAGAAATGTTCACACAAAGACATGTATATCTATACACATTCACAGTTAACATTCTTCATAAGAGCCCCAAACTGAAAATAACCCAAATGTTCAACAACTGATAAGTTAGCAAAATGTATTACTAAAAAGGAGAGTACTAATAAATGCAAAAACATGCCATGTGCAAAACATACTGTATAATTTATATGAAATATCCACAAAAGGCAAACTCACACAGACATGAAGCAGATCAGTGGTTGCCAAAGGCTGAGGGTTGGAGTGGGGATTAACTGCAAATGGGCATGAGGAAACTTTTCAGATGATCACGGAAGTGTTCTCAAACCAGATTTGGTGGTGGTGGCACAATGTTACATTATGTAAATTGTATCTCAATAAAGCTGCTGGAGGAAAAAAAACAAATAGAATATCTGACAATTCAAACGTATCTGTCTTACCTGGACTAGCTGAAGCCTCTGTTTCCTTTTCTTCACAACTTTTTGAGATTTATTAAAACCAATGAAAAATATATTTAATAGATTATTCAAGAATGTTCACCAAACTCATTACTTGCCTAGGCCTCATCTGAAGCTGAAATTCTTGCATAGAAAATCATTCGAGCCAGGTGTGGTGGCTTATGCTTGTAATCCCAGCACTTTGGGAGGCAGAGGCAGGCGGCTCACTTGAGGTCAAAAATTGGAGACTAGCTTGGGAAATATGGTGAAACCTCATCTCTACCAAAAAAAAAAAAAATTTACAAAAATTAGCCAAGCTTAGTGGCATGTGCCTGTAGTCTCAGCTACTCAAGAGGCTAAAGGTGGGAGGATCTCTTGATCCTGGAAGGCTGAGGCTGCAATGAGCCATCATCATACCACTGCACGCCAGCCTCAGCAACAGAGTGAGACCCTGTCCCCAGAAAGAAAGAAAAGAAAGAACAAGAAAAAAAACAAAAACAAAAGAAAAAAAGAAAATCATCTGGACACATTAAACTCAAGTTGGATGCACAGCAGAAAGTCTGAGGGTTAAACCCCAAGTCCTATATACCCTGTTCATGTTACAAGTTGAGAGAGAACAGTTTGATATTTCACTTTCGCCCAGTCGCTGCGGCTCACACCTATAATCCCACCACTTTGGGAGGCTGAGGCAGGTGGATCACGAGGTCAGGAGTTCGAGACCAGCCTGACCAACATGGTGAAACCCCGTCTCTACTAAAAATACAAAAATTAGCCAGGCATCGTGGCACGCACCTGTAATATCAGATAGGAGGCTGAGGCAGCAGAATCGCTTGAACCCAGGATGCGGAGGTTGCAGTGAGCTGAGATCACACCATTGCACTCCAGGCTTGGTGAGAGAGTGAGACTCCATCTCAAAAAAAAAATTTTTGTCACTTCACTTTCACTATGTGACAATGTGATCCTTAGGATACACTCTCCTTCACTAATTCTTTCACTCTCTTGAGTGACAAGGCTCTTGCTTCACCAGCCTATTCCTTTTGTACACAGTAGAGCCAGACTGGATTCTCTCCATTCCTTCTGGAAACTCACTTTGCCATCATCAGGAAGTGTTCCATTCATCAAGTTTTACTACATGATTATTGATGCTTATCTGATGATTTAAGAAGTTTCTCCATTTCTGTACAGGAAAGCGATGAGATTAAGGTAGGAACGGCTTCTGATTTTGGTTAAATTATCTAGACCTGATTTTTATTTACAGCTACTACATAAAGATTCTCAAATCTTTACAGCCCCTCCTCAATGAGTGAATTTTAAACTTTGTAAGTTTCAAGAAGGGGGCAGAAAGAACTGTCTATGGATTATGGTCAGGAAAGACAGGTCTTATGGAGGTCAGATGGTGGTCACCTGTATTCTCGCACACCTGGTTTATCTGTCATCAACTTGATCAACATCCACTTCATATGACATTCACTTCTGTACCTATCTGTCTCTGTGACTAGGCAGAAAACTACTGGTTCTAAGGTTTTTCTTCATGCAACGACAAAGCACAGTGCTGGGTCAGGTAGACATTTCAGGTTTGCTGCAGTGGATCAATGCTTTGTCCATCATTCAAGGAACACTTCCGTTACCCACTATCTGAAGCAGACATGGCCAAAGCGGTGGTTACTTTTCTGCTCAGTCCTATAACCTGTCGTTTCCCATTGCAGACAGGCAATGGAAGAGGAGCAGATAGGAAGGACGGAAGTAAACTAAGAATTACTAATCAGCTACTTAATGCTGGACAATATGTTTTCATGTTTTCACTGAATCCTTAAAACAACCCTATTAGCTAGGAATCATGA
The DNA here is from genome assembly GCA_963573385.1 of Cacajao melanocephalus. Classification (NCBI taxonomy): domain Eukaryota; kingdom Metazoa; phylum Chordata; class Mammalia; order Primates; family Pitheciidae; genus Cacajao; species Cacajao melanocephalus. The sequence continues at coordinate 22,720 of CAUYLG010049643.1, forward strand.
GGCCCACCTTCGAACTCTGCAAAATAAAAGCTCTGGGGAAGGGGATAGGAGAGGTCCAAGAGGCAAGAGGGAATGTGTACAGCTGGGTCTTGAGACCAAGCTCCAAGCTTGGCCATTTGTTCAGAAGGTGGAGAGCCTACAGAGAGCGGGCATCATGTCAGACAGTGGGTGTGCAGTGACCAACCCAAACAGACGTCATCTGGCCTGTGTAGAGCTTAAAGCTCTATTATTCAAGAGACTCACAAAAATACATGTGTAATTACAAACTGTGCTGATACCATAAAAGTTCAGTACTCTTTGTATTAAGAGGGCACTGCCTCTCAACAAATACAGATGTTTGGTAATCACCAGAACTTATTTTATTCCCAGCCCTGAAGATGTCACTGTAGGTGCTGGTGATGGAATGGACACGGCACAATACTTACGTCTATCTGTCATTATGTTGTAAGCACTGGTTGAATATTTCTTCTCCAATGAGAAAATGGCACAACAAAGTTGAAATATGATTTCAGTTTTATTTTCCTATCTCAGTTTCAGTAAAAGATTCAGAGAACTGATTGACACATATCATAGGCTATCACCCATATATTTATACCCTAAATATACACTGTTTATGCTTTTTCTTTTTTACGGAACAGGTGACAGACACTATTTTCGTTCAAACCAAAGTGAAAATGAAGAGATACTATAATTTTAAAAAGAGGGGTGTGTGGTCTTTTACTCTCAGAGAGTGGATGTGCATCACCACCACAAGGGGGAAAGTGCTGAGGAAGAATGTGCACCCCACAGGTCAGGGAGTCCAGCAGGAGGTACCAGTACAGCACCTCCAAAAATATTAAATTTGGAACAATTAGGCATTACTGTGATTCCTAGTTTTTCATTTTTCTACCACTATATGGCTACACTGGAATTTAAGCCCTCTTCACAATGCAAACATCAAAATGATCCAAGTCAGGGTTTTATGGCAATCTTTTGCTAAAATATATTCTATTTTAATATACATGCTATCAAAGTATGCCTAAAAGGTCAATCTTGAGAGCTTCATTAAAATTAAGAATTTGCTTTTTACATATAGAATAATGTACATTCAACTCTAAAAGTACATTTGAGAAAAGCTATTCCTGTGATCCCAAATATTTCTAGCTTCATATTTGGTTTTAATAATATTGATTTTATAACATACATATTCAGTAATGCCTTCTTATAATTCTGTATCTCAAAGCCTTACCAATTATTTTAAATAAAAATGTTAGGGGTGGGGTGGGATCTGCGAATCTCAAGAGTTCTCACTCATGCAAACTACTGAGTGTTTAATGTAACTTCTTATCACAAAACTTTCATTTTATTTAAACTTTGATAGCCTAAATTTTTTTTATGACCAACATTTGAAGCTATAATGGGACAAATAAAAACATGAGATCTTGAAAATCAAACTTGCAGGTGGCCTAATTTTAAAAGTGATCATTCCCTTCTATAACATTTCCAATACCAATTTTAGATTTGTATGGATAGTGTGAAATACACTGGCTGAACACATGCCTTGATGATGAACATACGCCCATAAAATGGATTCTTGGTACTGAGTGAATCTATGTCTAATCACATGTACATGTGACAAGGCTGCTGGCTGACTGCATCAGTGGAACCCAGGTATAGCTGCAATCTTTTGTTTTAGGTATAGTAGTCAGACGGAAGTATAAAATAATGGAAAGATTTTGCTGATTTAAACAAAAATATTTACTCTTTTCATTAGCAAAACATTATTTAAAATATATCTATTTCTCCCCTCTGAACATTTAACTAGGAGCATTGGGCAATTTTAAGGGTTTAGTGCTGACTGTTTAATACAATAAATATGGCTGGGAGGGCACACGGCAGCAGTAGCTTACATCTGTTCACTGATAAGAAATTTACTCTCATTTGGTTAGTGTCCAGTCCACCAAAGGGAAGGTTTGGCATTCATGTGCTTTTTATTCTTGGTAAGAATCAATTCTGCTTGATTTTCATTCTTGGAAGAAAAAATAATCAGCTGATATCCTCAGATTGTACGACATGATGCAAAAGAGCAATGGGACAAAGGTGACCTACGACCAAAAAGCTGGACTGGGATCAGATCTCCAGGCAGATCTTCATTCTTGCGAGGCAAGTCTACAAAAAGCTGCACTAGAAGCCAGCAGTGAGGCATCAGGGACATGGGGGCGGGTCACTCCCACTCAATCGAGTATCTCCTGTTCCGCTGCAGCCACAACCCCCACTCACTGCCCTACAGAACCATGGAAGCCAGTTCACAGGGAAACAAGGAAAAGTGAAGCACATGACTAGAGACGGCCCAGGCCACAGGTCATTGTTTTAAGCGCCCTCCTGAGCTACTGTCCTCTTTTGAGATAATCTGCGGAGGATCTGTACACTGTGTTCTTCATAGCAGAATTCTTCTTTATCGCTCTTGAAAAGTTTTTGCGAGGCTGTGATTTTCCAAACAATTTTATCAGAAGTAGTTTCATGCCTGCTCTTTCTAACAAACCAATCATGGTAAAAAATTTCAGGCTCCCTCCCCTGAATTTTAAAACTACCTAAAGGCAGAATAATTTCCCCTGGCAAATGATTACTTCTTTGAAAAGTAGGCAATCTTTTTTTTTTAAACCAACTAAGCCCTTTAGGAAGTACTCCAGACTACATGAAGAGGAAGTGCAGGAAAGAACTGACTTCCTATTGTGCCTTAAATAAAACATTTTGCTAAAATTAAGAGCAGCTCCAAGTGCAAAAGTAAATATTTGTGCAAAAAGGCACACTGCCAGGTGCAGTCTTAAAACATCCTCAACTGACTCATTTTATAGTGTTTGACTTTTTAAAATACCAGTCATTTAAATTATGAAACCTAGCAAGTAAGGGGAGGGAAGTTCACATCAGAAAATACACTTTAGAAAAGGTAAAAGATATTTTGCTGGCAATTTGCTACTTATTTCATAACACAGATCAAATAAGTGTTTGTTAAATATTCACAGTAATTTCAGAGAGAAACATGTCTCCAAAACTTCAATCTATTGCATTTCTAACTATTTTTCTGTATAATTACAAAACATCTGTCAGTGTTTTTCTGCAGAATTCCTTCTTGTCAGTCCTTCCCTCTCTGGATTCGGTTATACCTTCAAGGCGGGTTGTAGCATTCCTTTCTCAATGAGATGAATCTTCAGGGTTTTATATATATTTAACTGATGTTCTGGTTGAAGCACCAACAGCTGCTGTAGCAGTTTGCTGGGATTTGGGCCCCTGATGATAAGGCAAAGAAGACAAGTTCATGCTATTTTAATAAAGACAAGTGAAGCATATACCCCTCAATTTAAAACAAACCATTCCTTTAAGTGTAGAGTAGCAATCTTTACAGAATTAAAACAGTTCTTGATAACAGCTCACTTTAATGTGCAATGTTATTGTCAAGTGGATAAAGAGCCAGAACGATTCTGCTTTGACAAGCATACAGCAAAGAGGTAGAAAGAATGCACAAATACAAAAGACAGGAGCAATCAAAGGCAAATGAAGGGGTGCAGATCTAAGCTCTCAAAAGGGCAACCTAAGTTAAAGGTGGGGATAAATGGCAAATCCTGAGATTGAATGAGACACAGGAACTATTCTGTAAGAAAAGGAGCCTGGTGAACACAGGACAAACCAAAAAGAGGGCATGAAAATTAACTTAAATTTTTAACTTCAAAGAAACTTCAGATGATGAAAGGTATGTTGTTGAAAAATATCTCCAGGGAGCTATGGATGTTCAGAGTCAGAACACAAAAGTCCTGAGCCTAGCACTGAAGCCCCTACCAGTGATATAGGTAGGTGCTATGGCTTTTGTTAAAAAAAAAGTCTTAGGTAAACTCCAACATAAAAAACAAAATCAAAGCAGATCTGCTTTAAAATCCAATGGGAAAAAGCAACATACAAGTAATGTATAGGGACAGCACAGAATTCTAAGAAACACATTTATGTCGGTAAATAAATGTATGACTTACAATAAAGACTGTTCACATAGAATTATAGGAAGTAAAAATCCCAGGAACAAAAAAATGTCTGCTACTTAGTGATACCAGAATGAGGATGAGTAGAGGAACTATTTACTCTGAAAATCTCTGACTTAACAAATTGCAAAGAGCCGGGATGAGCCATTCCATGGGTGGCTCAGCTCATCTGCCAAAAAACTGTGGCCATATGCCTTTCACACTCAGGTCAGGACAGTGTTCATCTTATTTCATTTCTTTAAAAGAGTCAGCAACTTCACAGCATAAACCCAGAGTAGGGACCCACAGAGAAAAGGAAGGCTGCTTTAGCAAGTTCAGCGAAATGCAAAATTGTGTCAGCAGGTGCTCCCAGCTAGTTGCATCCTGGCATTCTCACTGTCTTCTAACAGTCTAAGTATCTGCTTTCAAATGGTGGACAACATGGCTCAGCATGACATCTTCCTACTAAGAGAAGAGCATTTTTTTTAAAAAAGGAAGTTTATGAGTTAATGCCCTAAAAAGCTACCATATTCTGAAAACAAAGTTCTAAAGATTTAACCACTGATTACTAATACCCAAATAGATCAATAAATAATAAGCAAATAAGTTAAATACTCCCACTAAAAGAATAAAGATTGTCAACTGTGTTAAAAATAAAACGGGAAAAAATCAGCTATATGCTTGCTAGAAAAAAGAACTACACATTAAATATAAGGAAAAAGAAGTATTAAAAGGAGAGACAAAGAAATACCACACAAACATTGACCAAAAGAAAGCTGATGCTGCTATTCTAATTTTCAACAAAGTAGGCTTTAAGGCAAGCAGTAAAGACAGGTATTATATAATGACAAAAGGATCAATTCAACAGAGATATGACAATCCTAAATTTGTACACATTGTTAATACAACCTCAAAATGTATAAAGCAAAAATTGATAGAACTACAAATAAACATAGGTACATTTACAATCACAATGAGAGACTGTAACAAAGCTCTTTTAGTAACTGATAGGACAGGCGGACCAATCACAAAAACAAAAATCAGTACAGAAGATTTAACTAAACCTCATCTAACTGACACAGACAAAACTACAACCCAAAACTACAGAATACACCTTTGCACACGGAGCGTGTACCAGAACAGATAACATGCTGTGCCAGAAAGCAGATCTCAAAAATTATAAAACACTGAAATCACAGAGTATGTTTTTTGACCACAGTGGAATTAAGGAAGAAAAGAGAGAAAATCTCCATTTGTTTGAAAACTAATAAACACACGTCTAAATAACCCATGCCTTAACGAAGATGTAATACTGGAAGTCAGAAAATATCTGTAACTGAATAAGGAAAATACAAATATCACAACTTGAAGGGAATACAGCAATATTTAATTCAATAGTCTTCAATGGACAGATTAGACAAGAAGGCTAAAAATCAATAACCTAAGTTGTATCTCCAGAACTAAAAAAAGAACAGCAAATTGATGACTAAAAAGGACAAAAGAATGAAAGATGAGAAGAGAAATCACTTAGGTAAAAATATATAGTACAGAAAATTAACAAAGACAGAAGTTGATACTTTTGAAAAGATTAATGAAATTCATAAACTCCTATCAAGGCTGTCTCAAAAATAGTTAATATAAAAATTCTCACACTGCTGTGGTATATATTTAAAATGTGTATTTAGGAATCTCTAAATAGGAATTTCCTTCCAAGAACTATGAAGAAAATTCATGTTTTCTACGGCTCAGGCACTACTAATAAGTGGTCTGCTTCTGGGCCCCCAGTAGAGACCACAGAAAATAAAGTTAACATGCGGTTGATGTGGTTAGCCTTCACACCCAAACTGGTATTTCAAGGCAGATCCAAAACATTAAGGTTAAATAACAAGAATAAACCCCCCTTTGTAAAATGGCAATATTCATTCATCCACCCACCCTCCAGCCAGCCCCTACACACACAAGCGTGATCCCTTTGGCCTGCTTTATTTCGCTCTGTGACACTTATAACTGTCTAAGAAACGATATTGTTTATTGTCCCTTTCTCATCACTCTTCCTTCAACTTCCAAATGAGAAAATACGAAGCCAGAGATTTGGTTTGCTTTGTCCCTAGAACATTCTACAACATGGCTGGCACTCAAGTAATAATTGGTTGACTGGATGCATTTCGTTATCTTCCTTTATAACTCTTAGTCTTCGTGAAGTATTCATGATCATTGCCATGCCCACTGTTGAGAAATTAAATCTCCTCAAGTCTCAAATCTGATACCATCCACATTAACTGGGTCTTCAACTTGGTCCAGGACCACGACAGATACTACAGCTTTTTTAAGTTGTTCAACTGTAGGTAAGACAATCACAACGTGACCATCCTGCTTAAGGCTCTAATTCCAGTTGCCACCATTTGCTTTCATACTGTAGATAACCACTGATGGAAAAAGTTAACTTACTCAAACTAATGGTGATAGAAATGAGAACTCAAAGAAATCACCTAAAAAATGTCTAAAATGTAAAAGTACCTTATAAAACTTGCGATGTACACATGAACAAAAGTTGCCATCAAATACTGACAATCAAATCTGTCCACTATCCCACCATGTCCAGGAATGGTATTTGCAAAATCCTTTAGAAATAAACAAATATATTAGCAAATTTTCAAAAAAATCACCTGCTACAAAATTCCTACCTGTGTATCTTTGGTGTCATGGACTCACTCTAAGGAAAATACCATTGGATTTTTTTTTTCTAAATAAAAACTTATTAGAACACATCCAGCAGATTAAAACCACCATCTTCCAAATATGTGCTTCTTTTAGAATTATTTCTAAATTGACCCACAGCACTCAAACATTCATTAAACATTAAATCCAGCACTTACCTTTTTCATTAATGAAACTTTTTCTAAATAAAAATTCTATTAGCTATTACTAATCTAATTTTGTTATAGCTTTCTTAACCACAAGCTGTTTGGGAAGCTATTTTAGTGCGTTAAAAGATGTACAACTGGTTCTAACTTGTTTATACTAATAGTTCTTACTCTGAAACACTTTACTACTATGATAAATATTTCTTCTTTTTTTAAGTGTTAGAGGAAAAAGTAAAATTACAGTTAGCTCATCTGGGACACATTAGTCCATTAAATGGCCACACTGAGGGAAAGGGTAGTAAGCCTCTGCAAACTGATCCTGTACAGGTAGATTCACATGTCTGGGTGCCCAGGAAATGGACATGACTGACTGCTCTTCTCGTTTATTCAGGCACCTTAAAAATGTCTGAAATACAACAGCAATAGCGGCTTCATTTCCAACATGCAAAAAATTCTCATCATTTAATAAAAAACCTTGGAGACCATTAAAGAAAATACTATTCTGAATATAACATTTTTCTTTTTAAAACAATTACTGAAAATGTCTTTGGTTAATTATTGCCAACCCATTTCCTTCCTTCTCTTCCTTACTAATCGAAGCATCAGAAAGCCACACTAACGCAAGGCCACTCTGCGGCTACAGCCTCTACAAGACACTCACCCTGCACCGCTGCTGCTGTAGTTCTCTGGGGACGTGTATTGTCTTCCCTAGTAGGTGGTGAGCATCATCCTGTATATTTGCAAATACTGCATTGCACCTTACATAGTAGCTTCCCACTGGCAAATGCTTGCTGAGTTCATTTATTCCCTGGCCTATAGGCCACGTGTGATCTGGCCCCACCAAACTCTGCAGTCTCATCTCCTACTCTGGACCACAGCCATACTGTTCTTGTTCACCTTCAAACAGGCTAGGCTCCTCCACTCCTCTGTATGCTCTGGAACTCTCAGTTTTCTCTGCAAGACTTCTTTTCTCAAATATCTGCTTAAGTGCCACCTCCTCAGAGAGGCCTTCCCTGACCACCCAACCTTCAATAGCCACTCTCTAACCACAAATGGTGCCTAAGTCTCTGGAACAGGGGTCAGAAAAGTATGTCCCACAAATCAAATCCAGGCCACGACCTATTTTTATAAGTAAAGTTTTATTAAATCCAGCCATGCCCATTCACTGACATATTGTCTATGGTAGGGTGGGGGGAGGGGGGCTTCACACTGTCACAGCAGGGCTCAGGGTTGGGAAGCTGTGATAGAATATATGGTCTGCACATCCTGATAAACTTCCTGTTTGCCCTTTACAGAAAGAGTGTGATGAGACCTGACTTAGCAGAACGGACAGTTACATAGTCAGAGGTTCTTCTGTGTGTCCCTTTAAGTGAGACTGTAGCAAAACACTAAACTTCAGATGATTCATGGCTGGATTCTTGAGTGAGCACTTGAAAGACCAAGGTTCTGGGTCTAATCCAACACTAAAAGGACACATGCCATTTCTATAAAGGAAACTGACATGACACTTAAAATGTATTAACATGGTATGACAAACCTAACAAGAAAGAATACATTCAGATCAGCATGGCAGCATTTCTGTGAGGTCAAAACAAATATTATATATAAGTTGTTGCCTAAGGGCTTAATGTAGATCATGAGTGAACCAAATTCCAACTAGGCTACATTCTCTAATTATATTCTCTAATAATATAACAAAGAATCGAAACACACACCTTGATTTTGAAGGCCCTTTTGAATCCACTGGCAAAGAAGCCTCCGAACGGGCCAATTAAAGATGCAAAGGTTGACAGAGCAATGCTGTGGATCTGGAAAGGGTACAAGCTCACTCTTTCCTAAAGAGGAAAAAGAAGGGGACGAGAGGGGCTAATTTCATTGAAATTGTATTTGAGCATGCACCTGATCCAAGAGCCATGATATAAATAGTAAGTCAAAGCACACACCACATTCATTTTTCAAACTCTAAGGATCATGGAAGAAAAGCCTATTGTAAACCTTCTGTACCATCCTCTACTTAGCCAGCACTTTCCTTCTCTCTGTAAGCATAATGACAGGTAACTGGCACACTGAAATCTTGCAGCTTGGTACACTACCTTCCAGGTTGTCTAGGAATCTTACTTCTTACCAAGAATCAGCTGAGTTCTTTTCTGAATTTTTTTTATTAACTAGTAATACTTTGTTCTTGTAATTATATAATTTAATTTAATATTGTATTTTATTCACTTTAATTTTGTGTGATGAAATAAGGGAAAAGTTGGACTTTTCTCTAAAACTAAGATGAATCCTGTGGAAAAACACAAAAATAAGTTGCTTAAAGAAGATTATCAAAACGAGCATCAGTGAGACAAGAACTAAAGATTTGGGGAGACAATCGTAAAAATTGAGAAGAACTCTGTAGTCAAAGTATTTTGCAACTTTGTAGTTCTTGCTCCTTTTTAAATAATCTAAAACTGCAACTTATAGACAGTGCAAAATGGGTGTGGTTGAAGAAAGATGTTTGAGACACCAATTCTTTCTTTTTTTTTTTTTGAGATGGACTTTCACTCTTGTTGCCCAGGCTGGAGTGCAATGGCACAATCTCGGCTCACTGCAACCTCCGGCTCCCAGGTTCAAGTGATTCTCCTGCCTCAGCCTCCCAAGTAGCTGAGACTGCAGGTGTATGCCACCAGGCCCAGATAATTTTTTCTATTTAGTAGACACAGGGTTTCACCTTTTGGTCAGGCTGGTCTGGAAATCCTGACCTCAGATGATCCACCCGCCTCAACCTCCCAAAGTGCTGGGATTATAGGCATGAGCCTCTGTGCCCAGCCAAAACACAAGTTTCTGACCAGTTCTCAAAGCAGTAGCCTTGCTCCTAATCAAAGACTAGCAGTATAAAAAGTTTTATAGCAGGTAACAGATGGCTTGGACACTGAAAAAGTTCTTGAAAACCATGTACTAAGCACTCAAAGAGAAATAATTTGTTAATCTGCTTCTCAAAAATTAAGAATTTTACTTAAAAATAAAATGTTTCAGCTACAAATGTGTGTGTGCATACAAAGACACAGACACACACTCACTTTCATCAGCCACTCACCAGACCTGACGACACAGATCAGGAGGGTTCTACTGGAGAGCACGTTAAACATCCTCCAGTATAAGGCCTCCAAGATACCTTTAAATGAAGGCACTGTGCATTTGGAAGGAAAACTGATTTTTAGAAGCAGTAACTTTCTGTACTAATAAATGTCCTCTAAAAATCAAGGACTCGGTAAACTGGTGAATTTTTAGTTAAGTTTTAAATTGAGTCAATTGATGTCATAATATGAGAAACCCATTCTAAACAATTTGATTCATTTGATTTGTAACCTGTTCTCATCCATTTGATTTAAGCTAACACTAAAACCACTGCTATATCAAAGTGTCAAAAATTCTAGAGAAATCAGTTTCTTTTACAAATGTGAATCCCACTTTTAAAGAAAGCTTAATCTTCAGGCCAGGCACAATAGCTCACGCCTGTTAATCCTAGCACTTTGGGAGGCCGAGGCAGGCTGATCACTGCATACAGATGGGCCAACATGGCGATACCTGTCTCAGCTAAAAATACAAAAATTAGCCAGATGTGGTGGCGTGTGCCTGTAATCTCAGCTACTCAGGAGACTGAGGCATAAGAATTGCATGAGCCTGGTAGGCAAAAGTTGCAGTAAGCTGAGATCATGGCACTGCACTCCAGCCTGGGCAACAGAGGGAAACTCTGTCTCAGTAATTAATTAAGTAAGTAAATAAATAAATAAATAAAAAATAAAGGAAGCTTAATCTTCAGAGTGGAAGAACTCTAACCACGTTTATCTTGAACTTTTACCCTACCTGTCTCAACACTGCCTTTAAAAAGGGTGGAAGTGAATAATTTTGCAGCTGGAAAAGTTCTGAGGGCTCACATTCCGTCACAAAGGAGTTTACATCACTTCGGTATTCCACTGGGCAGACAAAGTACTGGTATTTGGATAACACGTAGGCAGCCTGGTGTCAAAAAAAAAAAACAACAACAACAAACAAAGCAAAAGTTCACAGCACATTGACTAAATATAAAAGTTATACATCAGAAAGGCCAGAGACAGAATGCCAGAATTTCCTTAATATTCTGCTAACTTTGAAAATGCTGCATATTTTCAAAGTTAGATGGTCATAATTATCCTAGTAAAAGACTTAAAAGACCTTTAGAAAAGGAAAGTTTTTTGAATCACTGAGACTGTAATCTCTACATGATCACAATTATAATGGTACAGGAGAACAAAGAACTGAAGTATACTGCACACAAGCTTTTTATTAATTTCATCAATTAATAATTAACCAGTAATTCAAAATTACAATGAAAATAGTACAGAATAGTAAGGTGAAAAACACCATTGTCTTGTTCTTTTTTTTTTTGTAAATTATACTTTAGTTCTGGGGTACATGTGCAGATCATGCAGGATTGTTGCATAGGTACATACATGGCAATGTGGTTTGCTGCCTCCATCCTCGTCACCTGTATCTGGCATTTCTCCCCATGTTATCCCTCTCCAACCTCCCCACTCCCTGCTTTCCCTCCCCTAGCCCCGGCCAACAGACCCCAGTGTGTGATGCTCCCCTCCCTGTGTCCATGTGTTCTCTTTGTTCAACACCCGTCTATGAGTGAGAACATGCGGGAAAAACACCATTGTTCTTAACCAACCCAGAAAACTTTGATTAAACTATTCTTTCCCTGGGCACGTCACTGCAATTTTTAAAACTAGCTGTCCTCAGCCTTGGAAGTAAGAGATATAAAATATGATATTACAAATGTAAATTGCTAGACAACAATTTATTCTCTTTTTCTTGCAGCCACTCACCCTATTATTCTGCTCAAGAATTATTAATAGAAATTCAAGACACTAGGAATGAATATAAACTGATTTTGCTTCCAAATAATCAATTTATTTTATATATGTAATTTCATATAGATGTGAAATTTCCTTCCTCATTATTTTGTCATGCATTACATACTTATGGGGTAGCTCCTAATTTTCTTCCAATGATATGGCTATTCCTGTGGTATTTTCAAGTTAGTCTTTAATAACAAATTCTTATAATATTTAACTTCATAAGGTTTAACTGTTCTTGCTTTGTAATGTAAAAACATTGGATAAGATTGGATTCTTTTGCATTCTTTTGTCAATTATTATCCCATCAATAGTCTACCATGAAAATGTTAGAATAATTTTATCACATTTTATTAAAATTTTCATTGCAAATGAACTATATTTATAAATTAAATGGAGAAATTCTGGTGGTTTTCCCATCCTGGATCATGGCATATTTCCATTTATTTGTATATTCACTCTCTCAAGGCTTCATGTTGTTACTAGGTACTCTAGATTTGGATACGGAATATAACTACAAATGTCAGAAACTAGGAAAAATTAAGCTTCCTGACAGTATTTTTTTTGTATATTTATCTTATATCCAGCAATGGTACTATACTCTCCTTCTCCCTAGACACCTTTTAATAAAAATCTAAATCCTTTAACTGTAAACTAACTTGTAAAACATGAATAGCTATTTAACATGCTAAAAGCAAACATTAATAATTTACAGTTAACAGATTGTTTCTGCAAGTTGGGCCCACAACAGTAACCACCCACTGAGCCAAGTGGCCACCATGTGTTTAAGAAGGCAGAGCTTTTCAATAGTATTTGCCTCCTCTGCTATTACTCAAAGCCACCACCTGACCTAGTACTTGTGTCCCACCTAAGAGAATAGCTGTTAGTATTTAACTAACAGGTTAAATACCCCACCTAAGGCAGAATAGCTGTTAGAAACTACCAAACACAACAGCAAAACAGCAAGTCAGCAAGGCAGCTTGATGTCCATTAGAATTACCTGGGGGAGTTAACTGGCCTGGGATAAGGCTGAGACACAGATTTTGTTTAAGCTTCTCAGGGGATTCTATTTGCAGCCAGGATAAGGGCTACTGCTTCTATTTAGTAGATTTTGATTAATACATTATTAACACTTTGTGGTTTAATTTTTCTAGGTTTCAAATAGACTAACAAGCTTGGTTTCTTGACAAATCTGATAACAATTACGCCATAGAGAAGGGACAGACACACTTTCTCCTAGGGTAATTCAAATCATTTTTCAAGATGTATATAAAATAAAAATCTTAGCAATACTCACAATGAATCCAAACACAACTGTGGAAAAGAAACCACCAATGAATCCTTCCCAAGTCTTTTTAGGAGACAACTAAAAAAAAAGGCAAATAAAATTAAAAAGCATTACTGCACTCAACAAAACTCACAATATACATATAAACTCTATTCAACGAGTTTCCTCAATACCTTGTACCTCTCTCCTTACTTTTCTCTTATTGGAATAGTTTAAAACCCTTTTTCCTTTGTTCTCTGATTTTGATTTACTAGTGAAAATCTCTCTGATAATATTTAAACACATAGTAGGCCCTCAAATACTTGACATGCTGTGAATATGTGTTTGTTCATGTTAAATGGCCTAAATTTATTTGTTTTGTCTCTCAAAAGACTATAAACTCTATAATAAAGTAACTGTCCCATGACTTTTATGCTAATATAAACCATGATAACAGTCGGTATAAATTCTTGGAATAAGAATGAGATACATTAATTCCAACTACACACAGGTCTATTGGCCAAAAATAGAATGAGTACAACAAAACATGGACATTTTAGCACATATCATTTTCATATATTCCTAATATCCCATATACACACAAACTTCCTTCTGACATGGCAAAATAATCTAGAACCCCAGATACTGTATTTGCTCAGGTATTCACATATCCTTCTTTTTTCACAATCCATGTCCACCTCCAAGAAGAAAGGAACATGTTGTGCTTCTAAGAAGAGATATTGTTTGTGGTGGATTCAGGCTATTTCTGCCCAGTCAATGGGGCAACCATGGAGAGAAATCTGGAAAAAAATCTAGATGTTAGTGGTGTCAGGGCAGGAGGAAAAGATTGAGGAGTAGAAGGTGCAAGTGGTTGCCAGAGGAGATAACGACTGTGATGTGTGGGGATTTGGTCATCTAGTCATTAATGAGGGACAGAAACCAAATAGCAGAATGAAGTCTGTGAAAACTAAAATGGGTTATGGGCTAACCTATAAGAGCTCTTCATAGACCTCTTGTCCTGATATTCATAAAGCCTCAAACCAAAACATATGGCAGAAATGGTTTCCTGACAAATCTGATAACAATTATGCCATAGAGAAGAGACCAGACACATCTTCTCCTGCCACAAACTAGGAGCAGACTCAAATTCAAAGGTGCCTGTTGATTATTTTAAAGATAGCTTATCAAATTAAATCGATACATATCATATCAATTTAGGGGCTAGCTGTTCAATTATTTAAGAATATTATACAACTAATCCAGCCTGATAAATTCTCTAAAAGGCTGTGTTCAAAATCAGTCTCTAAGATTCTTCCACAGCTATAACAGCCTTTTTGAAGGCTTCTGATAAAGTTTGGATCTGTGTCTCCACCCAAACATCAAGTCAACTTGTAATCCTCAGTGTTGGAGGTGGGGGCCTGGTGGGAGGCGACTGGGTCATGGAGGCAGTTTCTAATGGTTAAGCACCATACCCCCTACTGCTGTCCCATGGTATATGGTTGTTTAAAAGTGTGTGGTACCTCCCCACTCTCCCTCTTCCTTTGGCTCTGATCATGTAAGATGTGCCTGCTTCCCCTTTCACCAAGATTGTAAGTTTCCTGAGGCCTCCTCAGCTATGCTTCCTGTACAGCCTGCAGAACCATGAGCCAATTAAAACTCAGGCACTTCTTTATAGCAGTGTGAGAATGAATTAATATAGCTTCCCAAGCAGAAAACTTTTCGGTCAGGGTAGAACTCTTGAATACATAAATCATGTGCTCTGGAGCAGCTTTAGAAATATTTTAAAAATATATAGCCTGCTTGCCAGTATCCTTATCCAGCTCAGCCCAATGCTCTTTGAGTGCTGATACTCTCAGCAGATGCTCTCTGTGAGCTTCTTCCCAAGAGGGGAAGAGTTTACAAAGGTTTTTGGAAGAACAGGCAGTCCACAAATTCCTCTAGTAATGCGAAACTACCCCCATACCACTCTGAATAAACAGAAGGCTTTACATCTGCACAATTGTCTCAGTCCCTCCAAACTGCCTTCATATAACAACATCAAAACAGCCAAGTAATAATATGTCTGTGAGAATATTAAAAACTTTGCCCAATAATGTGAAATGTGTGAATCTTATCTGAAACTCCAACATGAAAAGCTCTTTTAGGCCGGGTGCAGTGGCTCATGTCTATAATCTCAGCATTTTGGGAGGCCGAGGCGAGCAGATCACTTGAGGTCAGAAGGTCTAGACGAGCATGGCCAACATGGTGAAACCCTGCCTCTACTAAACAAAAAATAAGCCAGACATGGTGGCAGATGCCTGTACTCCCAGCTACTCAGGAGGCTGAGGCAAGAGAATCACTTGAACTCAGGAAGTGGAGGCTGCAGTGAATCAGATTGCTCCACTGCACTCCAACCTGGGTGACGGAGCAAGACTCTGTCTCCAAAAAATAAAAATAAAAATAAAAAAGAAAAGCTCTTTTAGAAGAAAGCAATTCTAGAAAATGATTTGCTTCCCATGAAAAATTGGTTTACTTCTTCTCCCAAATGAGAACTATATAATTTTTAGTTCATGTCCTTCTTTACCTTTACTGTCTATAAACAGAACCAATTCTATGGCAAAAACAAAAAAAAAACAAACAAAAAAAACATGGTCTACTCATATGTATTTTCATTTCCCTTTCACTATTACTTGTATTTTATTAGTATTTTATTGTAGGGCCCCAAAATCTTTTCGTGATCTGAGTTTGGATGTAAAAGTCACATAAATGGATATGAGGATGTGAAGGTGATATTATATAATCTGCTCTTTTATAAAGTTTGGTAAAGAAGAGGACAGGTGAGGTGACAGATTGAAGGGAGAGGAGAGTCAAGGAAAAGGTGTGTATAAGCTTGCTACGAAGAAGGATAAAGAAAATCTGCAAATCTGCACCAACGGCTGAGAGAAAGAAACCACAGAGCCCAGGGGCAGTGGTTCACACCTTTAATCCCAGTCCTTTGGGAGGCTGAAATAGGAAGACTGCTTGAGCCCAGGAATTTGAGACAAGCCTGAACAACATGGCAAGACTCCATCTCTACAAAAAAATACAAAAATTATCCAGGTGTGCAGCATGCACCTGAAGTCCCAGCTACTTGGGAGGCTGAGGTGGGAGGATTGCTTGAGCCTGGGAGGTGGAAGCTGCAGTGATCCATGATCACGCCACTGCACTCCAGCCAGGTGACAGAGCAAGACCCAAGAAAAAGAAAGGAAAGGAAAGGAAAGGAAAAAGGAAAAAAAAGGGAAGGAAGGAAGGAAGGAAGAAGGGAGGGAGGGGGGAGGGGGGAAGGGAGGGAGGGGGGAGGGGGGGAGGGAGGGAGGAAGGAAGGATAGATAAAATGACGATGAAATGAGCCTTCACCAAAGAAAGGGCAACTGATGAAGTCATGCCCTTACTGAGCAGCCAACACAAGAGCTGATGAAGAACCCAGATGGACGTTCTGGGAAATAACGGCTTGCTGCTCCTGCACTGTGCAACTAAGGAAAATCAAAGCACCTCAGAAATAAAAAATAAACAACAGCACAGGTTGCTGGAAATGTTCTCCAGTGTCTAATCGTTAAGGTTATGTAGTGGCTTGCTTATAATATTTTTCCATTACCTTAATTAATGGAGTTCTCCCAAAAAAAAATCCAAAAAGGTAAGCAGTTATGTCATTGCAGATAACACTTGATATTGGAAGAAGGAACCTGTTAAAAACGAATAAAAAGTCAGCAGAAAAAGTTCATGTAAGTGGAAAATATTCACACAGGTTATGATTCCTAATGAACCAACAGAATAACCCTTTGGATTGCACTTCAGCCTAGCCCAGAACATAACACTTGCCAAAACAGTAGAAATGATAAATATCAACAAAATTTGCCTACTCGCAATTTAAACAAAGCAAAATCTAAAAATAAACTGGGAAGGAAATAAACATGCTAGGAAAATACTGCCAAGGAAAATATTAACTTATTGATTTCTACAGTTATGGATGTTTACATTTTAGTTTTATGAGGAACATGTTATAATAAAAAAGAAAGGCAGATTGAAAGCTGATCTTAAGAAAACCAGCCTTTTACTATGAAAATGAGTCATTTCTTTAGACAGAGCATAATCTGATAAATTTACATTGAGCTCTTATTACATATTCTCAATTATTAAATTTAACTCTATCTTAGCTTGTGATTTCAGTAAACTCTACTAATGTACAGAACCTACTTACTTCAGTAACTGCCCCCATCAATGAAAAGCATTTTCATGTACAATACATGAAAAACAATCTTAAAATGATTCCAATTACTTACACATACACATACACACACACAGACGCACACACACACAGACACACACCCACACTCTTGGTAAAAAGACATAAAGCTGTCAAGGGAATACAATGTATCGTGATAAAACCCACCAGCTGTTAAAGATTTTAATTAATGAGTTTAAAATGAATGTGGGGAAAATATGGTTAGTTTTTTTAATCTTAAGCTTTTTCTCCATTCCAACTAATTTTTAAGTTATAATTTTTACCTAACAAAAATGCTTTCTGAATATGCAAGCCACTGCCATAGAGTGATAATTTCTACAATCTGGAAACCCACGCCTACGTAAGAGCAAAGTAGAAAACCTACCCAACTTTCACCTGAAAAAACATGCATTTCCTCATAGCAGTTACTAACAAGCAAAGTTTTCTGTTTTGTGGGGTTTTTTTTTTTTTTGCATTCTATGTAAATAATATCTTAGTAAATATTATCTTTAAAGTCTATCTTTTGTGAAAAGTCACATTAGGATATATTAACACCTGAAAATGTAATTAATTGTTTGGGGCTTTTGTGGGAACTTCCTACATTTTATTTGGAACCTGAATACAGTTGTTAATGAAGCATTTTGTCTTTAGTTGTCAAATAGTAAGTAAAACTCAGTAAGATAGCTTAATGGAATACAGGAACAACAAAGAAACATTTTAGTAGAAACCTGTAAGATGCTGTCTAATGTTAAAGAGCTATAGAAGTGCTATGACATAACTATAAAGCAGCATAATACTGTTGCCTTACCATATCATGCCTTCAAACAGATTTTGGATGACAAGGTGTGACTGAGTAACAATTATCAGTAAAGTGACATGAGTCCATGCGAACTGTTAATAGCCCAACAATACAAAAATTAGTGAACACAACTGATCAGTGCAGCTGAAGAAGCAACAGCAATTCTGAAACAGGAATTTCTACCATGACTTTTGGTCAAAATGTGTAAGAGTCATATAAAATAAATACTGTTAGTAAATTATGTTTCTTTTGTTGGCTATTGGAACCTTCAAATAATGAAAACATTTATTTAACAAAGTAACCTTAATTTATATACAAATAGAATGCCCATAATAGATATAGTACTAAATTTTAAAACATATAAAAAATAAACCATTATCTTGAATCATTAGATTTGTGAATGAGAAAGTGATAATGAGAAATCTCTGTTGTTTTAGCATTTAAAGAGGAACATTTTACTCGGGCTGCATTCTGCAGTTATCAAAAAATGCTAAAAATTACTTTTCTTTCAGAGTTTATTATGGTAACTTTTTTCCCTGAAAGAGTTATTTCTAACTTCAAATGATTTAAACCAGCAGGGTTCAATTGCTCTTAAAGTCTATACTTTCATACTTGAAAGGTGATTGTGAACAGTCTGTTCAATGAGAGTATTCAATTTCAAATTTTTAAAGACCTTTGTGTTTCACGAATTCTATCTAGCCTTAGAGATGGCCACTTTTAACATAAGTAATATGGGTAGAATGTAAACAAAAAGAAGCTAAGGTTTCCATGCACTAGTCTTATAATTTTGATTGGAATTCATAAAATCACTTTTAAAAATTCTTAAGATTTTGATTTATTCTCCCAGGACCCCTACTCTTGAGACAGGGTCTTACTCTGTCACCCAGGCTAGAGTGCAGTGGTGTGATCACAGCTCACTGCAGCTTTGACCTCCCAGGCTCAAGTGATCCTCCTGTCTCAGCCTCCCCAGTAGCTGGGACTGCAGGTGCACACCACCATGCCCAGCTAATTTTTGTATTTTTTGTATAAATGGGGTTTTGCCATGTTGCCCAGACTGGTCTCAAACATCTGGGCTCAAGGTATCTGCCTGCCTTTGCCACCCAAAGTGTTGGGATTATGGGCATGAGCCATCGACACCTGGCCTTTTGATTTATTCTTAATAAATCTATTTCCTGTTAAGCAACCATATTATATTGGTTGCCTTATTTTATTCCATTTTTATCTCCTTAGAAGATCCAATTCTCTTTTACCCTGATTGCTTAAAAATGCATAATTAAATTTTTTTCCAATAGATACCATTTATATTTTCATTGGATATTCTACTATTTTTAACTGTCTTGGTTGTTTGCACATGAAATTCACTAAGAATTTTACTCTTCATGCTCAGACCCCCTGAAATTAGAAATATAAGAAACACAACAATTTCCCAGCAATTATGTTCTGCAGAATGCCTTAATGGAGAAAAGCTAAGCATAAAGAACAGAAAACATAAGTCCAAAATAAGCCTATTACTTAAATTTACAGATCTGAATACTACTTTGCATTGCACAGCGTTACTAGCTACAGTTTAATAAAATAAGAAACGTTCCTATGTAAAGTGTGTACATTTCTTAAGATAGGCTTTGGTACATTGAGCAAAATACCTTATGCCAAAAAGAATTACACAATTCTATGACTAACCATAACTACCAAGACAATACATGCTCTGTTCCTTTATGCTCCTGCCAAGTGCAAGTAAACAGTTACCTTCACAGAACAATATGGTAGATGTTTCCCAGACTTAGTAACTGTTCAGGAGACTAAGAAAATTCTTCAAATTTCTACAAATTTAAGGAATCCAAATACTTTAAATTTACAGCCTTTGAAAATATTCAAAGAAAATGTTTTTAGCAAACTTTGAAAAGTTTAAATTTTAAAATCCTCACAAACTTCTCAACTTTACTAGTTTATATTTAATAGTTATCTGAAATCCAAATATCCCTCACATTCACACAAAACAAGAGCTAGCAGATTAGATTGTATCTTCTCACTACAAAAAAAGAAAAAGAAAAAAAAGTTAAGGGTTTTTATCACAAATAATGACTAAGGAATAATGGTTAATACACACCATATAAAACTGCAGACGACAATGTTTCTTCACCAAACTCAGTACAAACATGCAGAAACCTGTACAACAACAAAAAACACGCTCATTGTACAATTTGGTACAAAGGGTTAAGATTCCCTGAGCCCAAATAAACCAATTTCCTATATCACAGCTAGGCATATTTTAGCCATTTACTCAAATGCCATCTCTCCTACTATCTTATATTAAGGATATTATGTAAGTTTCTTGAGGGAAACAATCTTGTACTCTCCAAAGTGCCTAATGTATTCCATGGCACAAATTCAATAAACAGCCTCTGCATTAATTCAATTATTTAGTCCCTTGCTAATATGTGAGCATGGAAAACAGATCTTAAATTTAAACAGAATTTATTTGCTATAATAATAAATCAAAAGTATGTACAGGATGTTTTCAATCTCTACATAATAGAAAAATTAATAATAACTATTATAGCAGCTAAAGTCTATTGAATGCTTACTATTTCTAGGCTCTTATCTAAGCATTTTATCATTAATGATCATAATCCTTTATTATCAACTCATTTATCCTTCCAAATATCTACAATATAGGTACTCATTATTAGCTCCATTTACAGATGAGAAAAAATGCACAAAGGGCTTCATTAATTTACTGTGGATCACAGGGCTAGAAAAGAAACACTTGAATCCTATTGACCCTTAAGAGTCACGTGGTTCCGTAAACTGAGATCAGCAAAATTCAGGTTAAGAGCAATTTGCAATTTCTCAAAACCACATAATAATCATAGTAAAATGTAATACTCTTAATAATGTAAACACCACAGTATTTGTGTCTATGTTTACATTTTACAAATTAAAATGAAAATTTATTAAATTCTAACCAATTAAGTGAAATCCAATAATCATATACTAAAATAATGGGAGGTAATATGAAGGACTTCTTGACCAAAATACCAGTACACTTCTAAAGATAGG
The DNA here is from genome assembly GCA_963573385.1 of Cacajao melanocephalus. Classification (NCBI taxonomy): domain Eukaryota; kingdom Metazoa; phylum Chordata; class Mammalia; order Primates; family Pitheciidae; genus Cacajao; species Cacajao melanocephalus. The sequence goes on from CAUYLG010049643.1 coordinate 43,816, forward strand.
CTGACTTCACAGAGGTGGATATTTAAAATACATAAACCAAGTTTAATGTCAGATAAACGGCTAGGTATGCATTCTATTCTGCAACATCTTTTTTTCCTCTCTCTTTTTATCACGCTGTGGCCCAGCCTGGAGAGCAGTGACACAATCACAGCTCACTGCAGCCTTGAACTCTTAGCCTCAAGCAATCCTCCCACCTTGGCCTTCCAAAGTACTGAGATTACAGGTGTGAGTCACTGTACCCAGCCTCTGCAGTATCTTTAAAGAGTGAGTCCTCCAAGATAGAAAATGAATTTTCAGTTGATCAATTCTATATAAAATAAATACTAGACTTCATATATCCAAGTTATACTTACCAAGGCAATTCTACCAGTAAACAAAGAAACAAACTAACAAACACGAAACAAAGCAACAAACTAAAGAAACAAACAGCAGCTGCCTTTTGCTACTTTTGATGATCAATTTGAAAAGTCAAAGCATAAAGGACCATGACAAAATGAAGAGAATGTATACTGACCCCAATCCTATCTCACCTCCTACTTGTCATCTACGAGGTAATCCAACTAACTGGCCTGCACAAGCAATTTGCACACATTTTCTGAGTGGAGGCACAACTGAAAGCCATTATGTCACTTTATTGAGAGAAAGACAGAAAAAGAGAAAGAATGAGAGAGAGAGATACTAACACATGAAATTAACAGCATTAAAATGGCCAGTTGTATAAAAGATTCCTTTTAAAAGTCCTGCTTTTGAGTTTTTCTTCTATAACAGGTAGACTTATATTGAAGCTCAAGTAATAATGTAATTTCTATGCTGTTTTGTGCCACTGATCCATGATTAAGGATGAACGCAGACTGGACTTAGTTCAAAGGCCAATGGGTAAGCACAAAGCAGAGACACAAAACAGAAACCATGTTTTCTGTCCAAACAGACCCCTTGACTCTCCCAGCACAGCCTTGGGAACTTCTCAATATCATTAACTATGAATTATCTACTCACAAGTACGACTCCAAAATATATGGTTTTCTTTTTTATGAAATTATAACACCATTTACCCTTACATTTCTTCAAACAAAATTACCAGTAGAATCATTTAACATTTTCCTAATGAACATGTTATCCAGGACAGCCTTGGCAACTCACATTTACCTGATCCAATTTCACCTATGGGATAATAATTGTCCTGACTCCTAGATACATTAATAATCTCTGACTTCCTCCAAGTCAGAGAATGTATCTAGGAATCAGATAATAAATTGTCTAACTTTAAAATATATTTATATCATGTTTTAATAAATCTATGGAAAGGGTAACTTTTTGTACACTTGGATCCATAGTTTTTGTTTTTTCCTGATTAACAAAGTATGCTTGTATGACTATTTCTAAATTAAAATCACAGAATGTGTTATAGAACTATAAATAAAAGCACTGAAAAGCATCCTAATATATAGTTCTTTATATAAAAGTTATACTTATCATCATTTATCTATATAATATTGTGCCTGGTTTTCTCAATACGAAGATACATATTGCCCAGCATCAGAGTTCTGTGGTGATTAAGCAATTATCCAATAAACTAAAGAGAAATATATTTAAAAACAACAAGAGAATGCAGGTGCAGTGTCCTATGCCTGTAATCCCAACACCTTGGGTGGCCAAGGCAGGAGGACAGCTCAGGAAGCCATGAATTCAAGACCAGCCTGAGCAACACAGCAGGATTCTGTCTCTAAGAAATAAAAGTAAAAATTAGCTGGGCAGGGAGGCACACATCTGCAGTCCTAGCTACTTGGGAGGCTGAGGCTGGAGGATCATTTGAGCCCAGGAGTTTGAGGATGCAGTGAGCTATGATCAAGCTATTATATTCCAGCCTGGGCCACGGGGCAAGTCACCATTTCTCTCTCTTTTTTTTTTTTTTTTTTTTAAAAAAAGAAGAGGATGAAGATTTTTAAGGGGGTCAGGAAAAGTAAAGGAAAAAACACAAGATACTGAAAAGCCCAATAGATGAGACAGAGGGAATTTCAGAAAAATAGATAAAAAATATTTATCAAGCACCTATGATAGGCCAGAAAAAAGAAGCAAAAATGAATTAAGATAGGCACTGCCATTCAGGAGCTCATACTCTTGTTGAAGACACCAAAAACAAATAAAAAAATAAAGTTGTTTTTTAAATTTACCATTGATGATTAATCAAAATTTAGTAAACACATGTAGTCCTTAATTCAAAAAAGACAGTAGGATGGGCCCAGGATTAGCTTCTGACCCATCTCTCATTCTTTCACTTGGTTATATTCTTCATTACACTTGCCAAAACCATCAAAACTTTCTAGCATCAAATTAAATAAATTAAAAAGCACACTGCATTGTGTGCCTTTATTCAGACACCAAACTACAATTGAGTTGTTCTGAAAATGTTTTAAATGAATACGCACTGCAGAGATTGTCATACAAACCAATCATCATATTAGTTAAGATTTTAAAAAGTTTTCTATTAATCTGAATGGTTAGTCTAAGGTATAGAACCAATACTAGCATGTATATGGAGTTTAGTAGTCTTTAATTCAGAAACTTTAAGTAGTTTGCAGATATAGTCTTTTGTGAAATTATTTGTGACACTTTTTTAAAGATTTCATTAATATCCTCTGATATAAAAGACGGGATGCTTGGGGAAAACATCTTAATTATGCATTAGTTTTAGCTATAACTTAGTTTTATATGTCCATCAATTTTCTTGAACTGAAAGCATTACATTGAAGTCATATTATCTCCATAAGCACTTTAAAGAAACCAAAATTGCTATGCATGCACATATACAAGCAAAAGATAATTTATTAAACATAATATACTCTAGTTAGATAAAGAAATGTAAGGTAATGATATTAAGGGTCAAACACCTTAAGTTTGTTTACCCATCACTGCTAACCATGTAATCGCATGGCTGCTCTGGGTTCTAAAGGGCCCCAATTCCAAATCACCAAGTTGATGAGTTCTTTTTAATATAAATCTAGACTCTAGAGAAAATGTCTTCTTATTTTTAGTCTCCCTGATTTTCTCTGCTATCAGTCACTCATTTTGCAACAAAATTATCTAAATGTCAAGATGACTTCCAGGTCTGAGTCAGTGAGACACTTTGTATAATATTAAACAAGTCATTTAATTTCAGGGAACTCAATGAGGGAGTCAGAATTGGAGATACCTACATTTTATTTAAATAAAATTCAATGTCAATGAAGAAGCTTGAACTGTCCCTGCTTTTTAAATCTGGTAAGATATATATTTTCTGAAGTCATTTGACCACTATAATAGAACTAACATTTTGGCAGGGCCCTTGGAATACTGTTTAACAAAAAAGACTTGCAAAGATTTTCACAGCATAATTTGAAAGAAAGGTACAAATATCTCAACGTTAGCACACTTTCTATTTCCATAGTCCTGTTTCAAAGTCTAACTCCATTAGCTGGACTAACCTCACAAACGTTGCTAACCACTTCGAGAGTAGCCACTAAGGCCTCAAGACTCAGCAAACAAAACACTGATGTTTAAGGAAGTATCACTAAGAAGCACTGTGTGTGGGTGTGCATGTTCTCAGCCTTTTAATCATTTATCCAACAAATACATATTGGGACCCTAAATGCCAGACCTGCACTATGCTCTGGAAATTAAATAAACAAGAGAGGTATACCATGGGTGCTTCTGGTCTAACTGAGCCATTTTTAGGCCACCTTTTAGACACAGAATTCTATGCATGTTTTATACTGGAAGTTACATCATTTAACTAAGTAGCTCCTAGCGTACTATGAGGTTGCATTTTTTTTTTTTCTGAGAATGGAGTTTCGCTCTTGTTGTCCAGGCTGGAGGGCAATGGTGCGATCTTGGCTCACCGCAACCTCTGCCTCCCAGGTTCAAGGGATTCTCCTGCCTCAGCCTCCTGAGTAGCTGGGATTATAGGTGTGCACCACCACATCCAGCTAATTTTTGTACTTTTAGCAGAGACAGGGTTTCTGCATGTTGGTTAGGCTAGTCTCGAACTCCTGACATCAGGTGATCTGGTGCCTCGGCCTCCCAAAGTGCTGGGATAACAGGCGTGAGCCACTGTGCCCGGCCGAGGTTGCATTTTTAAAGTTTATCTATATAGTTCCATATATATATATGTATATATATATAATTCCATGAGCTATCTATAGAGCTAGGCATGGTAATACACACCTGTAATCTCAGCTACCAAAGAGGCTGAGGTAGAATGGTAACTTGAGTCCAGGAATCAAGACCAGCCTGGGCAAAATAGTGAGATCCTATCACAAAATAACAAAAAGTACATTTGTGTGACTATAATGATGTTAATCTTGGCGTGATGTTCTATAGTTCTGCAAAATACTACCATTGGTGAAAACTGAGCAAAGTGTATTATTTCTTACAACTGCATATGAATATGCTATTATTTCAATAAAGAAGTGCATTTTAAACCAATCATCTGTGATGTATAAACAACTTTTCATAGACTGTCATAAAATAGCAGTTGGGTTCTACGACCAGCCTGTGGTATTTTTATTTTATAATTTATTACTCATTTAGTATTACTACAAACTGGAAGAGTTTAGGCTCTCACCACATTCAGTGCGGATTTCAGCAATAGCTTCCTATCTAGTCTTCCTGATGTCTCCCAATCTACTTCATTTAATTACAAATCTTATCATTTCTTAGCTTAAAATCCTCCATTGGTTTCCCAGATACAAAGTCCAAACCTTTCCCATGATGTACAAATTTTCTCAAGATGTGGCTTGTGCCCACCTTCCCTATCTTTAATGCCTGCCATGAACCCAGAACATGCAACCCTTTTTCATTCTCATGCCTGCACAGCTGTTCCTCCGCCTGGAATGCACTTTTCTACTATTGGATACTTGGCAACTGCTTGCTTGCACTTTATTTTTCCTAAAACATATCATCTCTTCTCAAAGGCCCTCCATGGCCTTCCTTCCTCTTCTTTATGCTCCTGCCAGGACTTGTTCACATTTCAGCAATGAACTAGAAGACTCATATCTCACCAGCTTCAAGACCCTGGAAGGCACATAATCAGCTTCATTTCTGTTTATATCCTCAACATCATTCACAGTACCTAGCATTTGGAAAGCACTCAAACGTTTGCTCAAAGAATGACTTTGGGCTGGGCATGGTGGCTCATGCCTGTAATCCCAGCACTTTGGCAGGCCAAGGTGGGTGGATCACAAGGTCAAGAGATCAAGACCATCCTGGCCAACATGGTAAAACCTCATCTCTATTAAAAATACAGAAGTTAGCTGGGTGTGGTGGTGTGTGCCTGTAGTCCCAGCCACTTGGGAGGCTGAGGCAGGAGAATCACATGAACCTGGGAGGTGGAAGTTGCAGTGAGCCGAGGTCAGGCCATTGCACTCCATCCGGGGCGACAGAGTGAGACTCCATCTTAAAAAAAAAAAAAAAAGACTTTGATGACTTTCATTAAGTTTCTGTGACTCTATGAGTCTAAAATAAGAAATGTTAAAATATGTCTATGGCAGAAATCAGTATATTATTGGAAAAATGAAGAAATACCAGGCCAGACATGGTGGCTCATGCCTGTAATCCCAGCACTTTGGGAGACCAAGGCAGGAGGATCACTTGAGCTCAGGAGTTTGAGACCAGCCTGGGAAATACAGTGAAACCCCGTCTCTACTAAAAATACAAAAATTAGCCAGGTATGGTAGCGCATGCCTATAGTCCCAGTTACTTGGGAGGCTGAGGCATGAGAACCACCTGAATCCAGGAGGCAGAGGTTGCAGTAAGCAGAGATCATGCCACTGCACTCCAGCCTGGGTGACAAAATGAGACTCTGTTTCAAAAAAAAAAAAAAAAAAGAAATATGTAGGGCTGTTGGGTCCCACAGTGTCGTGGGGTGTCCCTTACGCTGTGCTGAGGTGCGGGATCCGAGAAGTAAAGAGACAGGACACTGAAGAACTGGTAAAGAGCATCTGGACTCACCTGTGAGCAGAGATTAGTGAGAACCCCAAATGCCCAGAAGCATCTGTATTTATTAGGTACAAGCAGGGGGGCAGGGTTGTGAGTGAGGTTACCATCTATAGGATTAGTAATAGGGCATACATAATCACGTGAGTCACAAGCGAGGGGGCCACCCTATTATGTTACCTGGGCAGAGAGGTGGGCCGTGCACAGTAGGGGGCTGTGCCATGTGCAGTAGTAGAGGGTCATGTACAGAAAAGGGGTCCACCCCCATTAGGTCACTGAGGCAAGGAGGTGGGCTGTGTGCAACAGGTGTTGTGTGCAACACTTCTTATCTGGGGGCTGGAGGCTTCAAAGGATTTCTAATAGAAGGATACTATAAGTCAATGCAGTGGGAGCTGACAGACTTGTGCTCTTAAGATATTTATGGGAGGATGATTTGAGCTAGCACAGAAGTGAGAAAAGACTGACAGGGTGTACAGCCGCCGTGACTGGTCACACCAGAGGGGTTCTTCTCCCTCGGTTATTTCCAGGATCTCAGGCCTGAGGCCTACTTTCCACAGAAACTGGATGCAAGGTACTACAACTGCTTTATCAGGAGGAGAGGCTCTTGCTCCAAGCCTGCCATACAGTGTATGCCCTTTCAGGCAGGGACACCACTGCCTGGATCTTTGGTTCTTGTCCTGGTCTGGCTATTTTCCCATGTACTGCTTCTGTTCTGTGACTGCTCTAGGCATTCCTCCTACTACAAACTACTATATGGTTATATAGAAGGATTCTATAAATCAGGACTAAATGTGCAGTACACCTCCAACTACAATACCTATATGATTATAGAGAAAGATTATATAGAACTAAGTATGCTAGATATAAGTATTAAGTATGATTATATAAGCTAGATATACGTAAGCAGTAAGTTATATTTCAGGTACTAATTCTATAAACTAATGTATGATTATATATAAAGAATTATATAAAGGAAATAGCTAAGTAGTAACACTATAAGATATTCTTCAGGCACTAATTGTGCCTGGGGTCTAGATAATTCTCCTTTCTTGGTGCCCATGGGGGTTGTTACCCACAGAAATACTGCTTATATTTCACAGAAATAGAGTTCAAAAGTAATACATGAAATAAGAATTACTTAAAAAGGGGCTGGATGGGAGGCTATCATAAACAAAATGTATAAAAAGAAAACAACAAAGAAAATGAATTACACTCTCTGTCCACATTCAATTGAGATGTTATTCTCAGCATAAATTATAGCAAACCCAAAGGGGAAAACAGTAATCACCTTATATGTTGACATTCTACCTCTCAGCTATTGCTGTACATCAATACAGATGTAACTGCAGACATGGAAATAATGATAGATGTAGATGTACCAATATAAATCCATCAATAAGCTATTAATATATGAAGTGGAAAAAAATGGTACAGAAGAGATACTCTTACTTGTATAAGAAAAAGGGAGGGGGGATATAAACATACAAGCTTGAATACTCAATTTCTGGAATTAACAGTAGTAAGCCTCCAGATATCGTAAGGCTCTCAAGGCTCTCAGGTGGAGGAAGATTTCATCGAATACTCCTTTCTAGTCTAAATTTTTATCGTGGCCAAATATTTTCATTAAAAAAAAAAACTAGTTAAACAAACAAACAAACAAAAACTAGGCCTCTTGAAACCCTTGGCTCCTGGCATGCTCCCTATTGAGATCCTGGGTGCCTGTCCCATCCAAGCCACATGGAGGGGCCAAATGTCAGGGCCAAGTAAGTCAGCAAGCAGCACAAACTGCAGTCATGAAAAGGAGCCATCTTTGATGTCCAGCCCACTCAAGACATGAGCACCAGCCTCCATCTCACGGCAACCACGTGAGAGGCCTGGGGTTAGAACTGTTCAGTTAAGGCCGCCAATCCGCAGGACTGTGAGCGAAAATAACAAATTGTTCTATGCCAAGGGGAAAATAAAACTAATTAAGGCTTTTTATTTTAAAATGACAGATTGTATTCCATCCTGGTATCCCTGCAAAATAATATTAAAAGAAATTAAGGGGAAGTCCCACAAGAACAGAGAAAACTCAAGAAATGTCAAGGAGAAAAGAAGAAACATGTCTATAAAATTTGGAAGCTAGGAAACAGATAGGTAACTGTTAGTAGACATGAGAAACTACAGGTGCCTAAATGTGTTTTCTAGAGAAACGAAGGAGAAAAGGCCCAGGGGGAGGCAAGACTGAGGCCTAGGCTTCTGACCTGGAGTAGTAAGTGGAAGTCTGACAATAAGTGTGAGCCCTAGCCAAAGCAATCAGTTGTGAGAACAAACTAAAGATATCTTTAGAAATGCACAATCATAAGACATCTGCCTTCTACACATCATTTCATAAGAAACTACAGCAGGCCATGCTTCAGCAAAGTGAGGGTGTTAACCAAGAGACAGAAGACCTGGGATGGAAGAAACGGGGGCTCAAATCAGGACAGCTCAGCAGCGGGACCATATGCAGCCAGTTCACACAGGAACAGGATTGCAGAGGTCTCTGGCACAGAAGTTTCCAGGAAAAAGGGCAATTGATACACTATCTGACTTACATAAATATTTGAAAATACTACCAGTAGACATGGGACAACCTGAAGGAAAAATTAAGGATCTCTACACTGAAATTAGCAAATATGAGAAAGAGAAGGTGAAGCAGTTACTCAGTTCGGGAAAAAAAAAGTTGTAAAAGAAGGAAATGTAATCATAGATACTATGTGGCACTACAGGAAGTGATATTTTAGGTACCTACTTAATAATGCAAACTATGACTATAAAAAACTGAGTATTAAGAAGTGAGGTGGGTTATAACAGGAAGTCAACAGATAATGCCTAAAGTAAATTAAGAAATAGACATATTACTTAGAGGAAAGGAAAAAATCTGAAAGCAGTGGGGTGCAGGGGTGCTGTTTACATTATAATTCTTTTGAAATTAAGTTTGAAAACTAATGTGCATATATTAATGATAGAAATGATTTATGTTTTAATTAACCACAATTATTATTATTATTATTATTTTGAGATAGAGTCTGACTCTGTTGCCCAGGCTGGAGTGCAATAGCATGATCTTAGCTCACTGAAACCTCTGCCTCCTGGGTTAAAGTGATTCTCCTGCCTCAGCCTCCCAACTAGCTGGGATTACCAGCATGTGCCACCATGCCAAGCTAATTTTTTTTTTGCATTTTCAGTAGAGATGGGTTTTGTCATGTTGGCCAGGCTGGTCTTGAACTCTTGACCTCAAGCAATCCACCTGCCTCAGCCTCCCAAAGTGCTGGGATTACAGGTGTGAGCCACCATGATCAGCCCACAATTGTTTTTAAATAATTATAAGAATAACCACATGAAATAAAATGTTGTGTTCAATAACAGAAGATACCATAGACACTTTGACTATTATTATCAAAACTCCAAATGTCAGAAGTCTTGTTATTTTAAACATAAACTGAGAAGATACTACATTCTTCTCTCCTGTAATACAAAAGCATCCATTCCAGAATCTACCTTACCTTTTACAAAATAAATCAAGCTTATTGGTTTGGTAAACGAGAGAAAATTCTCACATTTTCTACCAAGAAAAAAAATCACACAAATGTCCTTTGATAAACACAGAATCAGAGGCAAATGTTTTACTCTCCAAAATTTTTGTATGATCTTCTTAACTGATAACAATCATAATCTCTCCAAGATCATAATCCTTCAAATTGGTCAGAATTTAAAATAGACCAACTACCATGAAATGAATACCCTTAAAAGAGTAGAAATTTTTCAATACCTATTTCTATGAATGTACTTTTTATAGATACAGCAATAAAAAGTTTTTTTAAATGAAGGAACAGATTTGGAAAGCTGATCTGAAAAATAAATCTGAACATAAGGCTGGGTGCAGTGGCTCATGCCTGTAACCCCAGCACTTTGGGAAGCCAAGGCAGAAGGATACCTTGAGCCTAGGAGCTCAAGACCAGCCTGGACAACATGGGGAGACCCAGTATCTATAAAAATAAAATAAAATTAAAAATTAAAAAAAGTAACAAAAACCTGAATGTAAAAGGTGCAAAATATTTCAAAAATGTATTCCTCCTCAGGACATAAAAACAAATTATCTGAAAATTCCCATTATCATTTCAGATTGTATTTCACTTTCTGGCTTTTTAGACTTAGAAGGCTCAGAAACTGAAGGCGCTTAGGAGCACCATGAAGACATCATAACTATTTAATGAAATAGCATACTTCTAAAGGACTGGACATGCTTTCCCACATACTCTGTATTTTTAAAGAGAAATGGAAAAGAATCATTCAGTTTCCAAAATTGTACTGGGAGAAAAATTTATTTACTGGGAAACTCCTAGAAGTTAAAACAATAACTATTAACAGCTAATGTGAAAACTCACAAATAAATTACATTTTCTTCTTTTAAAGTCGAAATAATAAAAAATTTAAACAGTGCCAGGTACTATTCTAAGTGCTTTACAAAGAAACTGAAGCACAGACAAATCAATTAAATACATCATTGTTTACTCAATCAGTAATTGGTAGGTCCAGAATTCACACGAGCAATGTGGTTTTTAAAAAGCACATTAAAAAAAATCAATTTCTTAGGGATTTTTCTTTTTACGATCTGTAAAATTTTATGGAAAAGATATCTGTAAATTATAACTTTATCTTAAGAATGTAATTTTTAATTTAAAAATTATAAAAACACGTGGCAGAGCCTACTATAAACAAAGTTGCATGCATAATAAACTATGTCTAAAAAACTAACTAGTCTGATTAATTCTACATGAAAAAGCTCTATTTCCTCGGGACAAATAAAGCAATATATATGTGAAAGTTTCTTCGTAAACTGTATTTGGTTAATGGTTTTTATTTACTTAAAAGTTTTTTTTACTACAATTTGCAAAGAAAATTTTCAAACATATGGAGTGATTCTTAATAAGCACTTTTTAAACCCACTTTAAGGGATAAATGCTATTTAAGAACATGATTAAAGAAATACCTTTATACATGAGAAACAATGAAAAAGGCTAGAATAAAATTTAGCAAAAAAGTTATGAATTTAAATAACATAAATAAAAATAAACATGGAAAATGTGTTAGCTATATATCAATACAGAATATTCCTTAACTTACCTGCCAGATAGAGGGCAAATGATATAAATCTATGGTAGCGAATGAGGAACTGAAGTTGTTCTTCTCTTTGAACAAATGTAGCAAAATAATCAGCTACAGTCTCTCCATAGAAAAAGTAGTTTACACATAATAGAAAGTACCTATAATTCAAAAACAATTAGCTTTTCTATATTTGAAGCTTTCCTTCCCCTCAAACCCAACAGAATTATTTTCTACATTCTGATGACATAATGATCAAAACCAAGTTCAGAAGACCAGTTCAAGATCTATTTTCCCAAAATGCTATTCTCCTGTTTCAAACTTAATTTCAAATGTAATTGATTAGCAAAAATTTACCAAATATAGTTCATACCTTTATTTAGCTGAAAATCTAATGCCAGAGATAATTAGGAGACGATGTAGAAAATACTACACACACACAATCCCTCACCCTTGGGAGGTGAGGGTGGGGTGTGTGTGTGTGTGTGTGTGTGTGTGTGTGTGTAAATTTAATACTTTGTGTGTATGTATAATGTGTGTATCTGTGCATACGTATGATTTTAATACTTTGTATGTATGTATAATCTGTGTGTGTATATACTGAGGTATTAAGTTCGTAATGAAAATTAACTCCATCGGGCGCGGTGGCTCACACCTGTAATCCCAGCACTTTGGGAGGCCGAGGCAGGTGGATCACCTGAGGTCGGGAGTTCGAGACCAGCCTGATCAACATGGAGAAACCCCATCTCCACTAAAAATACAAAATTAGCCGGGCATGGTGGTGCAAGCCTGTAATCCCAGCTACACGGGAGGCTGAAGTAGGAGAATCTCTTGAACCTGGGAAGC
>CAUYLG010049644.1:0-51953 GCA_963573385.1 Cacajao melanocephalus
CAAGCGATTCTCCTGCCTCAGTCTCCCAAGTAGCTGGGATTACAGGTGCTCGCCACCACTCCTGGCTAATTTTTGTATTTTTAGTAGAGACAGGTTTTGCCATGTTGGCCAGGCTGGTCTCAAACTCCTGACCTCAGGTGATCTGCCTGCCTCGGCCTCCCAAAGTGCTGGGATTACAGATATGAGCAACTGCAGCCAGCTGAGATTCTTTATAGATGTAAATTTTCCTCCCACAAAGGACAGCTTTGCAGGGCCATTTCAAAATATGGCAAAGAAACATGTTTTGGGGTAAAATATTTTGATTTTCTCCTTTTTCACATAATGTTATGCCAGAGGCAGATGAGAAAACAAGTCATGATATACAGGGTTAAATAAAACCCATCTGATGAGAATTTATGGTTTGTAGGGCATGACTCCCCAGACCCCTTAGATAGGAATTAGGGCAAGATAAAAGAAATCAGAACTTAGTACTCACAAGTAAAAAGTGATAGGAGGGCCAGGCACGGTGGGTCATGCCTGTAATCCCAGCACTTTGGGAGGCCAAGGTGGGTGGATTGCTTCAGGCTAGGAGTTTAAGACCATCCTGGCCAACATGGCAAAACTGATCTCTACTGAAAATACAAAAAAACTTAGCAGGGCGTGGTGCATGCCTGTAGTCCTAGCTATTCAGGAGGCTAAGGCAGGAGAATCGCTTGAACCCAGTAGGTGGAGGCTGTGGTGAGCAGAAATCATGCTACTACACTTTAGCCTGGGGGACAGAGCAAGACTCTGTCTCAAAAAAAAAGAAAAAAAAGTGATAGAGGATGTGGTTTTTTTTTTTTTTTTTGTCCAATGTAATCACCCTTGACAGTATGTTGAAAAGAATGTAGATTGGAGCTGCCCTGTTTAGAGGTTTGTGCATATTTATGTTATTTGAGCTGAGAGAGGCCAGTGAATTTTCTCTACTTAAAATTATTAGAAACCTAGAGAACAGTTGTGATAAAAATCACATTTTTAACCACTTCGTTACTTATCTTTTTTTCAATTGAGCTCAGCTTAGAATTCTGTTGAAAAGAAAAAAATGAACATTATTTTACCACCACCGCAATGTTCCTTTTCATGCTCTCATCATCTATTTATTTATTTATTTATTTATTGAGAGGAGTCTTGCTCTGTCACCCAGGCTGGATGGCAGTGGTGTAAGCTCGGCTCACATCAACCTCCACCTCCTGGGTTCAAGCCATTCTCCTGCCTCAGCCTCCCCAGTAGCTGGGATTACAGGCGCACACTACCACGCCCAGCTAGTTTTCGTATTTTTAGTAGAGATGGGGTTTACCATGTTGGCCAGGCTGGTCTCGAACTCCTGACCTTGTGATCTGCCTGCCTCGGCCTCCCAAAGTGCTGGGATTACAAGTGTGGGCCACTGTGCCCCTCCCTTTCCTTTTCTTAATACATTTTCCTCTCCAATTCAGCAGCAAGTCCTGATGATCCTATCTCCAATATATCTTTCAAATTCCTACATTTATCTCTCTCTCTCTTGATTCTCACCACACTCAACCTATTCACAATCATCTCTTATCTACTATTCTTCAGTACCCCTCATCTGGTCTTCTGACTTTCCCACTCCACTCCATTCTCCTGTAGCATTTAGAGTTGTTGTCTGGTGCGGTGGCTCACACCTGTAATCCTAGCAGTTTGGGAGGCCCAGGTGGGCGGGTCATCTGAGGTCAGGAGTTCGAGACCAGCCTGACCAATAAAGTGAAACCCTATCTCTACTAAAAACACAAAAATTAACCAGGCATGGTGCGGGTGGCAGACCCTGTAGTCCCAGATACTTGGAAGGCTGAGACAGGAGGTTGCAGTGGGCTGAGATCTCACCATTGCACTCCAGCCTGGACAAAAGACCAAGGCTCTTACAAAAAAAAAAAAAAAAAAAAAAGGACTTGTCTTAAAATTCAAATTGTATCAAGTGACTTATTATTTAAAATCCTTCCACAGTCCAGACGTGGTGGCTCATGCCTACAATCCCAGCAGTTTGGCAGGCCAAGGCAGATGAATCACCTGGGGTCGGGAGTTCCAGACCAGCCTGGCTAACATAGTGAAACCCTGTCTCTACTAAAAATACAAAAATTAACTGGGTGTGGTGCGAATGCCTGTAGTCCCAGCTACTCGGGAGGCTGAGGCAGGAGAGTCCCTTGAACCTGGGAGGCAGAGGTTGCAGTAAGCTGAGATAGTGTCACTGTACTTCAGCCTGGGTGACAGGAGCAAAACTCTGTCTAAAAAAAAAAATCCTTCTACGGCTTCTCAACACATGTGAAATATAGTCTAGACTTCTTGTGTGCAGATTTCTTCTTCCTCCTGAACTGTGTTTCCTGTAACTGTCTCCCTTGCTCCCTATAGTCATCTACTCTCTCTTTTTTTTTTCTTAGAGTCTCGATTTGTTGCCCAGGCTGCTGGAGTGCGGTGGTGCGATCTCAGCTCATTTCAACCTCTGCCTCCCAGGTTCAAGAAATTCTCCTGCGTCAGCCTCCAGAGTAGCTGAGACTATAGGTGTGTACCACCATGCCCAGCTAATTTTTGTATTTTTAGTAGATATGGGGTTCACCATATTGAACTCCTGACTTCAAGTGGTCCACCCACCTCAGCCTCCCAAAGTGCTGGAATTACAGGTGTGAGCCACCAGGCTCAGCCTCTACTGTTTGTACGTTTGTTTGAAGTTTTTCAGATTTACCAAGGTTTTTCTTATCTTCGAAATGCTTTTGCCTCACTTTGCCTCTCCCAAGTATCCTCTACCCTCTCCTATCTGTTGTCCTCTCTGTCTTTGTTTAGCTCTTTGTATTTTTAAATCCATTATTATTTTATCTTGCTCTTTCTTAATATTATTTTCCCTTTCTAAAATGTAAACTCTGTGAAGACTGAGAGGCAGAGGCCATTTGTTTTGCATGCTCTACACTATTATTGGTACATAATTTGTTTCTCTTTCTTTTTTGTATTTGAGATGGTGTTTTGCTTGTTGCCCAGGCTGGAGTGCAATGGCACGATGTCTGCTCACTGCAACCTCCGCCTTCCAGGTTCAAGTGATTCCCCTGCCCTGGTCTCCCGAGTAGCTGGGATTACAGGCACGCACCACCACACCTGGCTAATTTTTTTTGTATTTTTAGTAGAGATGGCATTTCGCCATGTTGGCTAGACTGGTCTCGAACTCCTGGCCTCAAGCGATCTGCCCACCTTTGCCTCCCAAAGTGCTGGGATTACAAGTGTCAGCCACTGCACCTGGCCAATACATAATTTCTTAAATCATACTTGCAGAACACACACACACACACATGCTATTAAATGAATATAATGTAAGCACAACTAAAATTATTACTACTGGGCAGAAGAAAGGACATCTATTTCAAGCAGACCAGAAGAAAGAAGAAAAGGCTAGATATGGATCTATAGATGTTTGTAGCCTTGGTGCACAAAGTAACCTGAAGGCTTTTGTTCTCTCTCTCAACTGGGAGAACAAGTTCCTTGCCTAGAATTAATGAGTTTGGTAATACAGTGTAGGTATGAAATTTGAAGACCTACTAAAATAAATGGAGAAATTCCGAGAAGAAACCTAGAAAGAATGCTACATGGCCCTGGTGATGTTGAACACCTTGACTTTATTGTAACCTTAATCAGTAGAGTTGAGATTTTTTCCAAGACTGCCCAGCAGTGTGGGCATTGAAGAGAAATCAGTGAACTCCATTGAACCAGGTTTTTTTTTTTTTTTTTTTTTTTTTTTTGAGACTGGGTCTCGCTCTATCACCCAGGCTGGAGTGTAGTAGTGCAATCTCAGCTCACTGTAACCTCAGTCTCCTGGGTTCAAGCGATTTTCCTGCTTCAGTCTCCTGAGTAGCTGGGAGTACAGAACCGCCCCACCACACCTGGCTAATTTTTGTATTTTTAGTAGAGATGGGTTACACCATGTTAGCCAAGATGGTCTGGAACTTCTGACTTCGATCCGCCCACCACGGCCCCGCAAAGTGCTGGGATTACAGGTGTGAGCCACTCTGCCCAGCCAAACCAGTATTTAAAGATTTTTAAAAATCTTTTTAAAAAGATTTTTTAGAAAATTTAAAAAAAATGGAGAACAATAGTGATGGTGATAGTGATGATTAACAGATGTATTAGATTCAGTATAGAAAGAATTGAGGCAGGCCGGGCACAGTGGCTCATGCCTGTAATCCCAGCACTTTGGGAGACCGAGGTGGGCGGATCACCTGAGGTCAGGAGTTTGAGACCAGCCTGCCCAACATGGCGAAACCCCCTTCTCTACTAAAAATACAAAAAATTAGTTGGGCGTGGTGGCAGGCGCCTGTAATCCCAACTACTCAGGAGGCTGAAGCAGGAGAATCGCTTGAACCTGGGAGCCAGAGGTTGCAGTTAGCCAAGATCGCGCCACTGCACTCCAGCCTGGATGACAAGAGCGAAACTCCATCTCAAAAAAAAAAAAAAAAAAAAGAAAAGAAAAAAGAATTGAGGCCAAAAGGGTGCAAATAGCTAGTGACCAAATGGGAGGGTTATGGGAGTGAGAGACTCCCCGTGGCTGAGGAGCAGCACATGTGAAGCAGATTAGGAAAAGACACACTATGGGATGGAGGCAGGACAGAGTAGTATGTCATGGTTGGAAGTGATTCTATGTTTCAAATAAGATGGTGGGGGCTAGAGAGAGGGTGTGGGGCAGAGGGATTCCTTTAGAATAAGATATCGTAGCCAAGATTTTCTAATGCCAATTAATGTTTTATCTTTTTTTTTTTTTTTTTTTAGACGGAGTCTTGCTCTTATTGCCCAGTCTAGAGTGCAATGGCACGATCTCGGCTCACGGCAATCTCCGCCTCCCGGGTTCAAGCAATTCTCCTGCCTCAGCCTCTCGAGTAGCTGCGATTACAGGCATGTGCCACCATGTCTGGCTAATTTTGTATTTTTAGTAAAGATGGGGTTCCTCCATGTTGGGCAGGCTGGTCTCAAACTCCCGACCTCAGGCGATCCGCCTGCCTCAGCCTCCCAAAGTGCTGGGATTATAGGCACGAGCCACCGTGCCTTGCTATGTTTTACCTTTTTCAAGTCTGTGGTGTTTTGATGCCTTAAAGGAAAAGCCTAGAATGTTTTCTGGAATGTGTCTGTGATGACTAAATGATTCATCTGGCAGCAGTAAAACAAGGTCACTTCAGGAGCTATTAGCAAGCAATTCATGCATTTCAATAATTCCCAGAGCCAATTTGTTAAATGACCCAGGATAAATTCAGATCACCAGCAGGTTATACTCAGAATATTTTTCCCTCTGGGCTGAGTGAGCATTCCAAGAATGTAGTTAATAAGGAGCTGCCCGAATCAGCCAATCCCTGGCTCTGTATTGCCTCCCCTGAGTACTGGAGCTAATTAATTGCCTAATAAACAATTAGTTTTCTCAAATATTCCTTACCTCTACACTGAACATAGTAAAAGGAATCACTTATATCTGTTGTTGTTTACCTCAATCAACAAATATTGAAAAAAATAAAGCCACTTCAGGTGTGACAACAGTAACATAGCTGGCAAAAGGATAAATGGGAACATAGCTCACAGAGGAGTCATAGCAGGCAAAGGAAGGTTAGATGACAGTAGGAAGAATAACATACATATGCCTAGCACTTTACAAATCATGCCACTTATGTAGCTTCTTCAAGCTTCACAACAACCTTCTGAGGTGTTTTTATTCCCTGCTTTTTAGGTAAGAAAACTGCTTTAAAGATTTCAGGCCGGGAGCAGTGGGTCAGGCCTATAATTCCAGCACTTTGGGAGGCCGAAGTGGGAGGATCACCTAAGGTCAGGAGTTCGAGATCAGCCTGGCCAACATGCTGAAACCTCGTCTCCGCTAAAAATACAAAATTTAGCTGGGTGTGGTGGCGGGAACCTGTAATCCCAGCTACTTGGGAAACTGAAGCAAAAGAATCGCTTAAATCCGGGAGGCAGAATGTTGCAGTGAGCCCAGATCGTGCCATTGCACTCCAGTCTGAGCTATAAGAGCGAAACTCAATCTCAACAAAAAGAGGATTTCAGTGATTTATCTAAGGTGAGTAGTCTTTCCCCAAATGTGCATCACTTTCTCAGTTTTCCAATAATTATACTTTTGGTGGTGGTATGTTATATGGATAGATTGGGAAGCATCCCATCCAGGCTTAGTTGAGCATTTACTTTTTGCTCCAAGAACTGGAGAGAATTGCAGATAGGCTCAATGGAGAGAGTGTATTTTCCACCATGCCTCCACTAGGTGGCAGTGGGGGCCACCACTAGAGAAAAGCATGTGTCACTATAGGGGTATTGTGGGTTTAAGTGGTCCAGACAAAACAGGAAAGAAGCAAAGCAACACTATTCCTTTAAAGTTAAAACTGGATTCATGTGTACATGCATGTGTGCACATGTAGGTGTTTGCAGTGCGGAGGAACTGAAGAATTAATCCAACTGTTACTTGCACAATATGGAGTTTTTCATACTGCTGATGGGTAGGAACAGAGAGAAAGAAAGACTGGTATTTGGCATTTGAATACTACACTGTGCTATCTTAGCCCATGTCAGCAATCTCATCCCTGGATTTTAGATATCCGGGTGGGTATGTTTTGCTAAGATGATCATTGTCATTCAGTGTAAAATCGATTGCTGTCTCAGGAGGAAAGATGCATGCGTTCAGTGCATTAATGTCGATGGTTGTGCTGACACTGTTGTCTTTCTTTTCCAGTTTACCACAATGGATTAGCTGACAGAGAGAAACGCAACTTGCAGTATCATGTGGGTACAGGAATTTTATATGCACTCAATAGTTGAAGGAATTCAAGACACGTTGGTGATTTCCTTGTTTAGTAGTTATCAGTGTGACCAGAGATTACTTACACATTTCAGCCATTGGATAAAAAGTTAGAGTTCCCAGTTAGAGCATTCTGTATCAGAAAATATAAAGGCCCATGAATGAAGAGTCAGAACCCATCTTTCCCATAGAATGATGGTGTTAGATGCCATCCTAAAACTTCTGAGGGTTAGTGAAGCATATGTTCCATTTACCCACGACTCTGGGCATACCTCTACCCCTATTTATAAAATCACAGCTCCCATCGGTTCTAAGAGGGTCCTATTCACGTTGACTCCTTCTCTATTGGAGGCAGCTGCTTTTCTTCAGAGATGGGGGTAGATCAGGTGCTTTCTGCCCACACCTGGCTACTGTAAAGCGACTCATGTGAAGAGCTTCTTCATACCCTGGGAGGGTGTCCGAAGAGGAGGGCAGTTGGCCCAGGGAGCTGTGGGAGTGAGCCACAGCCAGGATCCTCCGAGCTGCAGGGCCGAACACCGACTGCAGAGCTGTGACGAAAGAAGGAACAGAGCTAAGGAACTAAGGGAAATGAGACACCCTCAGACAGCAGAGACTTACTTCTTCACACTCACTGTTTCTTCTTTTTTTTTTTTTTTTTTTTTTTTGAGCTAGAGTCTCCCTCTGTCACCCAGGCTGCAGTGCAGTGGCATGATCTCAGCTAACTGCAACCTCTGCCTCCCGGGTTCAGGTGATTCTTCTGCCTCAGCCTTCTGGGTAGCTGGGATTACAGGCGCCCACCACTGCACCCAGCTAATTTTTGTATTTTTAGTAGAGACGGGGGTTTCACTGTGTTGGCCAGACTGGTCTCGAACTCCTGACCTGGTGATCTACCCACCTCGGTCTCCCAAAGTTCTGAGATTACATGCATGAGCCACCATGCCCAACCCTATCCCTTCTTTTTTTTTTTTTTTTGTAGAGATGGAGTCTCACTCTGTCACCCAGGCTGGAGTATAGTGGCAGAATCTTGGCTCACTGCAGCCTCTGCCTCCCCAGTTCAAGCAATTCTTCTACCTTGGCCTCCCTAGTAGCTGGAGGTACAGGTACTGGCCACCATGCCCAGCTAATCTCTTTTTTATTTTAGTAGAGACAGGGTTTCACTGTGTTGCCCAGGCTGGTCTCAGATTCCTGAGCTCAGGCAATCCGCCCGCCTCGGCCTCCCAAAGTACTAGGATTACAGGCGCAAGCCACTGCGCCCGGCCTGTCCCTTCATTTTTAACAAGTGTTCAAACTCATTGTCACTCCTTGCCACAAACTTCATGAATATCTTGGAAGCATGTTTACAACCCAGCTTCCTGCCCTGCTAGAAGGACCTGTTTTCTCTGGTATCCTCAAATAATCTGAAGAATGGTTCTACATCTCAACTCTGCCCCTTCCCCTTTCAGACATAGATCCCCTTCCCCCAGCCCCGGACACTACAGACTCCTTAGGAATATTTATTTTTACCTTATCTATTTTCTTTCTTTTTTTTTTTTTTTGAGACAGAGTCTCAGTCTGTCGCTCAGGCTGAAGTGCAGCGGCACAGTCTCAGCTTACTGCAACCTCTACCTCCCAGGTTCAAGCTATTCTCTCCTGCTTCAGCCTCTCAAGTACCTGGGATTACAGGCGTGTGCCACCATGCCAGGCTAATTTTTGCATTTTTAGTAGAGATGGGGTTTTACTATGTTGGCCAGACTGGTCTCGATCTCCTGACCTCAAATGACCCATCCGCCTCGGTCTCCCAAAGTCTGGGATTATGGGTGTGAGTCACTGCGCCGAGCCAGTTTTCATAATTTTAGTAGAGATGAGGTTTCACCATGTTGGCCAGGTTGGTCTTGAACTCCTGACTTCAAGTGTGCCGCCCTCCTCAGCCTCCCAAAGTGCTGGGATTACAGTCGTGAGCCACTGTGCCCAGCCATCATTCTCTTTTCATTTTTTTTTTTTTTAAGACGGGGTTTCACCATGTTGGTCAGGCTGGTCTTAAACTCCCGACCTCAGGTGATCCGCCCGCCTTGGCCGCCAAAGTGTTTGGATTACAGGCGTGAGCCACCACGCCCGGCCCATTCTCTTTTCAGAATAAATATCCATGTTTTGCCAGCTGGTGTTCTGCCAGCTCCTCAATTTTAGGAAAGAACATAGTCCAGGCACAGTGGCTCACGCTTGTAATCCCAGCACTTTGGGAGGCAGAGGCAGGTAGGTCATGAGGTCAGGAGTTTGAGACCAGCCTGGCCAACATGGTGAAACCCCATCTCTACTGAAAATACAAAAAATAGCCAGCCATTGTGGTGGGCGCCTGCAATCCCAACTACTTGGGAGGCTGAGGCAGAGAATTGCTTGAACCCAGGATGTGGTGGTTGCAGTGAGCCAGGATTGTGCCACTGCACTCCAGCCTGGGCAACAGAGTGATACTAAATCTAAAAAAGAAAAAATAAAAAAAAAAAAAGAACAAAATGGAAAGAATAGAACTGCAGGAGAAAAGGGAAAGTGTCTTATAATTATTGAGAAAATGTTAAGGCTAAAATTTAGTGTGTCAAGACTTGAAGAATAAAGAAAGTATATGCCATTAATTTCTTTAAAAATATAAAATAATATAGATAATAGCAAAAGTAGGTTTCCACAAAATTCAAGACATTTTGAAAAAGGGATCTGTTTGGAGTTCAAAATAGCTTTTAGCAAAGTAACTGCTTGTAAACTGGCTAATTCTTCCTATTCAGTATTTCCCGTAGTCTCCAATACTTCACTTCTTTCTTTATCATCAGCCAGACAGATCCTTCAGAATACAGCTTCAGTGAGAACCCAGGTCACTGCACCATCAGGCTTCTGGACATTGAAACTATTGTGAGTCCTGGAATCTTTAATACCACTCGATCAGTGGTTCTACGCTTTCACACCCTTTTCCTTATTCATTTAAATTGGGTCATTCTCCCAGGTTTTTAAAAGCTCAGTGTACTCACATGTGATAGTGCTCTGGAGAGTGCTGTCATGATCAAAAGCAATGACAGTGACTTCATAGGGTGGTGGGCCCCCATCGTCCCCATTTTGCTGGCGGCTCAGACAGCAGCAGCGGAAGCACAGGGACGTCAGGCCACACAGGAGAAGCAGCGCGCCAATCACCACCAGCAACCTGCAAGAGCCCACGGGGCCAGTGGGAATTCTGGGATTTGGCTTTTTTCCTAGTTCCACTGTAACCAGTCTTCAATGTCTGTGTTTTGATTCTTGTTTGAATATTTTATAGAATAATTATAAATATTTTAATTTCTAAGCTTTTGCTTTACATATATACCTCCTTATTTTGTCAGCTGGAGTAGATCAATTCATTAGAACAAATAATAAGACATTTAAGGTAGTTTGGGGAAACTGCTTTTTTTTTTCTTTTTTGAGACAGAGTCTCTCTGTTGCCTAGGCTGGAATGCAGTGGCACAATCTCAGCCTACTGAGTAGCCAGTACTATAGGCACATGCCACCACACGACTAATTTTTTTTTTTAAAGATGGGGTTTCACCATATTGGTCAGGCTGGTCTTGAACTCCTGACCTCAGGTGATCTGCCTGCCTCAGCCTCCCAAAGTGTTAGCATTACAGGCGTGAGCCACCGTGCCTGGCTTTTTTTTTTTTTTTTTTTGTATTTTTAATAGAGATGGGGTTTCACTATGTTGCTCAGGCTGGTCTCACACTCCTGCCCTCAAAGCAATCTGCCTGTCTTGGCCTCCCAAAGTGCTGGGAATACAGCCGTGAGCTACCACACCTGGTCAGGGTCTGCGTTTTGATTCACTAAAGGAATCTCCTCTGTAGAGATTATTTCTAGAACAGTCTCCAGAGGAAGGACACAATAATGTTTTGATGTTTGTGGAGGAGATGGTATAGAAAAAGGAAATCCTAGCTGGGTGTGTGGCAGCTCACGCCTGTAATCCCAGCACTTTGGGAGACTGAGATGGAGAGATCATGAGATCAGGAGTTTGAGACCAGTCTGACCAACATAGTGAAACCCCGTCTCTACTAAAAATACAAAAATTAGCTGGTCGTGGTAGTGTGCACCTGTAATCCCAGCTACTCAGGAGGCTGAGGCAGGAGTATCGCTTGAACCAGGGAGGTGGAGGTTGCAGTGAGCCGAGATTGCACCACTGCACTCCAAGTGAGACTCCATTTCAAAAAAAAAAAAAAAAAGAAAAAGAAAAGAAAAAGGAAATCCTGACATATTGTCACATAGGTAGTGATGAAATAATGAAATCTTACTCCATGAGATGCTAAGTAAGTAGGCAGGCTGTCATTTTTAATGGCCTTAAGGAATACAGTGTCTTTCTGGGCATTATAAGTGAAACTTACCATATATACCAGAGATGTACCCAGTCTGTGGTTAGGCAACTATAAAGAAAGAATAAAATTTTCTGCATTAAAAATATAGTCAATCCTTATTATAACTCCAGACTCAGAAATATGGGTTACATTATGGTGTGATAACTTGTTATAATAAAAGCACCGTGGGTTATGTTGTTAAAATTCAATGTAGCTAGTTGAATCTTTTGCCAAATGATAAGCTTTAAATAGTACTTTACAATATAGATGGCATTGTGCAAGTCATTTTGTAAATTATTATAAAACAAGCTAAAGTAGTGATCATTAGAAATGTTCATAGAAAACGTATCTGTGCCTATTGTAAACACGATAAAAATTACCAAGAAAGAACTTGGAATGCAAGTTTACAAAGAATGACTTTGAAAATGGATGTGAAAGTGAAGGCTCATGTATATTTGAAATCAATGAAATGTAAACATAAAGAAAATTTCAGTTATGAGTATGAAAGCCATACAATCACATTTGTAATTTATCTTTTGCAAGCTGTTGCAACACTCCTACTGAGAATGTAGGAAAAAAGAAACTTAGCTTCTTCCTGCTATACTCTCCCAACCCTCTGACACCAGATGTGGCTGGGTGGGGATTTCCCCACACACCACAAGCGAGCAATCTTTCAGAAACCAACGACAGCTGAGTGTCCTCTAATCCAATTCAATTCCAACATTACCTGCCTGGAGATAGTATCAGATCCCACAGGGTGAGGGCTCAGTCCCTAAGATTGCTCCCCAGAATTCTGATGCCAATCACGAGTTTTTTTGCCTGTGCTTCTGACCTACTGGCTATAAATTGGGGGTTCCAGGACTCCCCTCTTGTGGTTGCATTAATTTGTTAGAGCAGCTCACAGAACTCAGGGAAACACTTACATCTACAGTTTATTACAAAGAATATTACCAAGGATGTGGATGAAGAGTTGTGTAGGGCAAAGCATGTGGGAAGGGGCACGGAACTTCCATGCCTGCCGAGTGCACCACCCTCCAGAAACCTCTGCCTGTTCAGCTGTACAGAAACTCTTCAGATCCATCCTTTGGGATTTTTATGAAAGCCTCATTATGTAAGCCTGATTGATTAAATCATTGGCCATTGATGGTCAACTTAACGTTCAGCCCCTCTACTTTCCCTAGATGTTGAGGGGTGGGGCTTTAAGGATTCTGCCTTGGTCTTTCCAATGACCAGTCCCATCCTGAATCTACCTAAGAGCTGCCAGCCACCAGTCAACTAACTGGCATGCAAAATGATACTTCTTACTTTGGGGACTCCAGGGATTTTAGAAGTTTTATGCTAGGACATAGGGACAAAACCAAATACATATTTCACAATATCACACCCACCATAAAGGGTACCCTAATTTTCCACATCCATGATCAAAACTAATATGCATATCCACTGAGGCCAAACAGGAAGAGGGAAAAAAGTAGAAGCCAAGTTTACCATGATGAAAGCTAAATTAATATTCAGAGTTTGCTATGGCAATTGTAAATTTTCTCTGTAAGAATGAAAAAAAATGGGATTGTATGGGAGAAGGAGTATAAGGTCAGGAATTGGAGGATGAGGGGAGGCAAAGTATTTGTGTATCTTTGAAGAACAGTAAATTCTGTCATTTAATAATTCTTTACTGCTGAAATGTAGTGAATCTATTCCTATTCTCTGGTCACACATTTATAGAAAATATAGTTTGTTTTTTTCACTGAACAATGGCTCCTCTTGGTTTTCCCACATTTCTTACTTGTTGAAAACTCCTCTAGTTCTAATTGGATTCTGGTTTATATGAAAGGATTCTTTCTGTGGTGGAAGATGTGTAAAACCTCAGACAGCAGGTATCAGGTAGTCAACACCCAGTGTGCATGTGACAGATAATCAAGGCCACCACCATTTCCCTGGGTTTAACAGACCTGGCTATTGGGGAAACCCTTCCCATGGCTAAATATGTATTTTTCTTCATCCTGAACAAGTTTTATTCAAAGTGCCCTTACTTTTTAAAATGTTTATTTTATAGTTTATGTATTTTTAAATTTTATTTTACTTTTGAGATGGAGTCCCGCCCGCTCTGTCACCCAGGCTGGAGGGTAGTGGTGTGATCTTGGCTCACTGCAACCTCCGCCTCATGGGTTCAAGCGATTTTCCTGCCTCAGCCTCCTGAGTAGCTGGGATTACAGGTGCGCACCACCACGCCCAGCTAATTTTTGTATTTTTAGTAGAGACAGGGTTTCACCATGACCATGTTGGTCAGGGTGGTCTCGATCTCTTGACCTCGTGATCTGCCCACCTTGGCCTTCCAAAGTGCTGGGATTACAGGCATGAGCCACCATGCCCAGCCTATAGTTGCTTTAAGTGGAATGACTCTTTGCATTGTTATCTTCATGTCCTCTGTGTCTACATAAGACCTAAATGTGACAGGCTTCGATTAGTCGATAACTACATCAAAGTGATAGCTAAATGAAGTCTGCAATAAATGTTAACATGCCATAAAAACTAGAAAATACTTTCCCAATTTAAAGTAGTAATGTTACTTTGGAAATCATCCAAATATATATGCCAGTGACTAGATCCTAAACCCAGTCTGTCCTGGTGAGTCACTGAGAAACAGGGCTAAGGAAGTCTTTTGCAAGTCCTATGACTATATAAATTGAGATTAATCGTGCTGCTTTGATGGGAAGATTGGCTTTGGAGAAAACAGTGTTGTCAGCAGTGTTATTCTGAGTGCTTAGGATGACACAAACACGTCTTTATTTTGTGATAACCCGTCTATGAGATCCATTACTTAAGTAAAAAAAAATAAAAGGAAGTCATAGATGTCTAGTGACCTCTTGACCCTCTTTTGGGAGTAGTGATGTTTTTGTCTGTCGCTCCATTCTCCCAGCTTAAACTCTCAGATACTTACTGTTCAGGATTGCCACAGATTTCCTCGCATCCCATCCCAGAAAGCTGTAGAAAGAGAAATTGTCTTATACAGGGAAATTGTCTTGTCTGCTGTGTTCAGCTGCCTACCAATAATCTCTCATGGTTGTGCTGTGTTAGATGAATGAGTAAGAAGGTCACAGTTATGGGGTAGTCTATTTAGGACTGCTATTTTCATCTCCTCCATACTTGCTGGCCTTTGTACTTGAGGTAAAGGAACGTTGAAGAACAAATATCTCATCTGTGGTTTGGTTGGTGGGTGACCATCACTACCTTTGTCTATGAGAGGCAGCCATTTACATTAATGTGTTTGTAGTAGAAAATATCTGTCCCTTGGGATATTGCTATTGTCCTCCTAATTCCTGCCCAATTGAATTCTATACCACTGCTCTTTTTTTATCCTCTTACTCGGACAATGACTATACAAAAGAAGAAGGGGAAAGCGAGGGGGTCAGTGGGACAGAGGGTCTTATTTATTGAATAGCTACTAGATACCAGTCACACTGCTAAGAACTCTTTTTTTTTTTTTTTTTTTTTAAGTATTGCTCTGTCCCCCGGCTGGAGTGCAGTAGCATGATCTCGGCTCACTGTAACCTTTGCCTCCCGGGTTCAAACAATTCTGTTGCCTCAACCTCCCGAGTAGCTGGGACTACAGGTGCATACCATCACACCCGGCTAATTTTTGTATTTTTAGTAGAGATGGAGTTTCACCATGTTGGTCAGGCTAATCTCAAACACCTGACCTCAAGTGATCCACCTGCCTCAGCCTCCCAAAGTGCTGCTGGGATTACAGGTGTGAGCCACTGTGCCTGGCTATGAACTCTTAATATTTTATAACATTTAATCACAATAACCCTCTTGGTGGCTATATTTAACCTTATCTTGAAAGGTTAAGGGACTAAGGCACAGGGTTTTAAGTAATGTGATCAAATGTACACACCTATTGATGTAGACAGAACTCAAATCAAACTCTGTCATTGATATGTATTGAATGAATTAATGGCACTGGGAACAAAGTTGCTCCAACGATTCCTTGACATGGCTATCAAGTCCCTTCTACTACTCATAAAAAAAAAGTTTACTCCTTCTTCTACCTGATGTTTTAGGTGACTTCCTCTTTTAAAAGCCCAGTTAAGGCTGGGTGCGGTGGTTCACGACTGTAATCCACCACTTTGGGAGGCTGAGGCAGGTGGATCGCTTGAAGTCAGGAGTTCGAGATCAGCCTGACCAACATGGTGAAACCCTGTCTCTACTAAAAAAAATACAAAATTAGCCAGGTGCGGTGGCACATGCCTGTAATCCCAGCTACCTGGGTGGCTGAGGCAGTAGAATCGCTTGAACCTGGGAGGCAGAGGTTGCAGTGAGCCAAGATCGCGCCATTGCACTCCAGCCTGGGCAAAAAGAGCAAAACTCCTTTTTGAAAACAACAACAACAAACCATTTAAGTAAACTCAAGTCTAGAAGCTGCTTCTGTCTTCTAATAACTTGAGTGATCTGACATTTCAGGAAAGCAACCACAAAGACCCTTAGAAAAGAAACAGATTTGTAACTATTGGGAGTTTATGGTGGGCAGTGAGGTGGTAAAGAGACACACATACTCAAGACGTATCAGGTGAGAAGGATTTGCAAAAGGATTAACAGCCAGCCTTTGCAGATAACATTTGGGAAGCCAGGTGCGGTGGCTCACGCCTGTAATCCTAGCACTTTGGGAGGCCGAGGTGGGTGGATCACCTGAAGTCAGGAGTTCAAGACCAGCCTGGCCAACATGGTGAAACCCCACCTTAAAAAAAGAATTTGAGAAACCCCTGTTTATGTTTTCATTTAAAAGAGAGGGCCACTAAGGATGACAAAGTGTGTGTTTCCTCCAGCCAACCCTGGGACTTTCTTTCACTTTCTTCACTAAAGGCAAGAGAAGCCTCAAGTGCTCAGCAGAGAAAATGCCACTTTTCAGGTTTGTTGCAAAGAGAAAAAAAAAGGAACAATGAAGGGAAGAGAAGGCAAAGGAAGTGAAGAGGAAACAAAAAGAAAATATATAAAAAAATGGATTTTCAGATACCAGTTTAATGGGTCTATTAGCAAGAAAACATACAGCCCACTCTGGACAGGGGCCGTACACAAACCTGATACTATCCAGTTTTCTTCATTCGCTCTCCTTCTTAATAGATGACATAGCTCTATTAACTTCCCTGTGACAATTGTTTAGCATCCCTCAGTCCAGTGACCCTTTTCTCCATAATGGATTACTGAGAGACTTCTGATTCATTGTGGGGCTCAAAATATTTTCTCCCTCTCTTATTTCTAGACTAGAGGCACCTAAACTACTAGAATGGGATTAGATCTGATGTGGGAAATGTTGTTTAGGGGAATTACATACCTAGTTTTCATAATTTTTTTGGGATTTTGAGGGATGAGTGATAAGATGCTAAAAGAGAGAAATATACTTCAGTGGCACTTCTAAAGTGTCACAGCTATCCTGCTTGTTTCCATGCTCACTCTAATTTCTGTCCCCCTGTTCCTGGTCATTGCCATCAGTCACACAAGCATCTATGCAATCTTGGAATACTAACAAAACTTTGTAGTTATTCATTTCCCTACTACCCCCCTGGGTTCTGTATATGTCTCCCCACCCCGCAGTCCATTTCCTTTCAGATTCTTCTGAGAATTGATTAATCTGTGGAAAAATGCTATCTTTCTGCCTTTTCATCACTGAACTCACCAGGATGAAATGCACCAGGGCAGACGCCGCCACGACATGAACTCGGACTCCCATCGAGCTGAATTCCGGCTTCTTCAGAATCTTGCACTGGGCATCCATTGCCTCCTTTCCATGCTCTGGGCCATATTTGACTTCTTGACTTAGAATTCTTAAGGAGAGAAACTTTTCTCAGCAATTTATGAGCTTTTCTCTCTCTTTCTCTGTCTCTGTCTCCTCTTACTCTCTCTGGCTGTTATTTTCTATGGCCTTTGCTTCTCCTTTTTTTCCTGGTTTTCTTCTCTATTGTTATTACTCTTTCTATGGCCCCCACATTTGCTACCTTTTGCCTTCTTTGTTTCCTTTATACTATTAATTCTTTCTACATCTCTAAGTTTCTTTCTCCCACTGCTCCCAAAAAGAAGACGTTTAAAGAGGACGTATTTGTCCTCTGAATGAGGTATTTTTCTAGACAGTGATGAAAATCTTGGCTTTGAGGATGGTCAAAGGCAGATTGCTGGTGACCAAATATGTTCTTTTCTTCATCAGAAAACTGGTAATATTCTTGATCCTTCACCAGAGCACTCCAGGGTGACTGTTGCAGGGTGAAAGTCACCCTGCCAATCTCCTTTCTTCTCTCACCATGTGATTAACAACCCCTTCTTGCTCTTTGAAACCCTCCCCTTCACTACGTTGATAATCAACTCTCCTGGTTCTGGGTCATTTATCCTTAACCACTGGGGTAAGACTGAGAGGTTGCCAAATGAACAGGAAAGCCGTCTCATCTTCTGAGAAAACAGATTTAAAGATGAGAAGTCGAGTTAGAAGATTAGAATTTTCATGTGTTGTCAGTGACATCTTCCTCCACCCTGACTTCACTTCCCATTGAAATAGATAAGTGAGAAAGACATTATTTTAAAACCAAACTTTTAAAAAACAAATGTATAAGTTTCTTTGTTTCTTTCTTCTTTTTCTTTGTTCCTTTCTCTCTCTCTCTTTCTCTCTCTCTTTGGTAAAGTAGTGATGCGATTGAGAAATGTCTTGCCACTCACGAAAACAAAACCTAAGGTCAGAGTAAAAACAGGCACCCATACAAGAGCACAGAATACTCATAATAAACAAATCTATAGAAACAAATGGGGCAGAGATGCTGTGGCTCACGCCTGTAATCCCAGCACTTTGGGAGGCCAAGGCTGACTGATAACTTTAGGCCAGGAGTTTGAGGCAAGTTTGAAAACATGGTGAAACGCTGTCTCTACTAAAAATACAAAAAGTAGCTGGGTGTCATAGCAGGGGCCTGTAATCACAGCTACTCAGGAGGCTGAGGCAGGAGGATCACTTGAACCTGGAAGGCAGAGGTTGCAGTCAACCGAGATAGCGCCACTGTACTCCAGCCTGGGCGACAGAGTGAGAATCTGCCTAAAACAAAACAAAACAAAACAAAATGAATACCGTAAGAATGCTTTATACTTAAATAGGTGATCTTTTGCTTAATACCAAATATTTCATAAGAAAATTATTATTATTATTATTTGAGATGGAGTCTCTGTCGCCCAGGCTGGAGTGCAGTGGTGCGAGCTCGGCGCACTTCAGCCTCTCCCTCCTGGGTTCAAGCAATGCTCCTGCCTCAGCCTCCTGAATAGCTGGGATTACAGGTGCCCGCCATGACACCCCGCTAATTTTTGTATTTTTAGTAAAGACAAGGTTTCACCATGTTGGCCAGGCTGGGATAAGAAAATTAGGTGTTAGTTTACAGTGATATGACTATCTCATAAGAATGGAATAAAACCTCCTTTCAGAGCCTTTCCAGCTCGGTAATTCTAATTACTCTTAGTGCCTGTGGGAGGGAGACTCCTGGGTAGCTGGTCATACTCTAAGGGTCCTTACACAGCTTGATGATGGGAGTATATAAACCGTTTTTCTTCTCAGCGAAGGAAAACAAATATCGAGAGACTGGCCTGGTACAATACTAGTAATTTAAAATCTGTCTGTTTCAAAACTAAATGAGCACTGACAGTCTTTTTTTTTTTTTTTTTTAAATTGGACAATTGGGGTTAGGAGGAAGAGTGATTTCCAGATTTCAATAGAAGACTTGGCAAGGTGGAAGGTATTTTATAGACAAGGAGAGCAGAGCTTTAGTTGGCCTTCCACTAAATTATTATGTAATTTCTGCAGCCCTTAATGTTCCCATTCATAAAACAGGAGTGGAATACCCACCTGACCTGCTTTTGATGTTATTTCCTAGAGAAAATGCAGTAAGAGAAAGGAAGGCATTGTGAATAGGATAGTTCTATCATGAGTTCCCTGTACATAGGAAACCCATCACGAACCTTTCCCTTCTCTTTTTCTTGTCAGAAAGACAGTAGAGCACCAAGGCTTAAAGCCTAGCCAGGATACCTGGGTTTAAATACTTAGTTTTGTTATTTATGAGCTGTGAGATCTTGAGGCAAGTTATTAGATCTCTGTTGGCTCACTTCTATTTTATATAAAATAGGGGTAATAATAGTAATATTCACGTGGTAGGTTTATACAGATTAAATAAGTTAATATATGTAAAATAAATATTACAATCCTAACTGATATTTTTTGTGTTCACTAAGATTATCTTGATTTTCAGTGAATTTTGCCAGCAACCTTTACTTTCACTATTCTGGAT
The DNA here is from genome assembly GCA_963573385.1 of Cacajao melanocephalus. NCBI lineage: Eukaryota > Metazoa > Chordata > Mammalia > Primates > Pitheciidae > Cacajao > Cacajao melanocephalus. The sequence goes on from CAUYLG010049644.1 coordinate 19,422, forward strand.
ACTTACTGTCCTTTATGCTTCTCTTGTACATATATATATATATAGATATATAGATATATATACATATATATAGATATATATATATATATACATATATATATATTTTTTTAGACAGAGTCTCGCTCTGTCACCAGGCTGGAGTACAGTGGCATGACCTCAGCTCACTGCAACCTCCACCTCCTGGGTTCAAGAGATTCTCCTGCCTCAGCCTCCCAAGTAGCTGGAACTACAGGCACGCACCACCACCCCCAGCTAATTTTTGTGTTTTTAGTAGAGACAGAGTTGTTGGCCAGGATGGTCTCTATCTCTTGACCTTGTGATCCATCTCAGCCTCCCAAAGTGCTGGGATTATAGGGGTAAGCCATCGCACCCAGCCCTCTTGTATTTTTTTATACCACTCCCTCTCCAGACCACATTTTAGGTTTCTTGATATTCTAATTCTTGAATATTTTCCCTTGCTTGCCTGGCCACCTCTTCCCCCAGCCATGCCAGTCTTCACCTGCCTAAACAGGTTTGCTGGTTAACATGACTCCCTGCTCCCACTGCACTTTGTAACATGTGATTGCCATTATCTTTTTGCCTTCCAGCTTCCTAACAGGTTTGAACAAAATAGGTCCTGTTAATGATCTCCTTGTGACTTTCCTTTCTTAGAATTACTATTACCCCCTTTTTTTCCTCATCAGATTAGCCCCTGGAAAAATAAAAGTTGGTTTTTATCCTAATGAATGAGATTATGCCTTGGGGTAGCTTTAACTCTGTCCCTAAGCAAGCCTCCATATAAGGAATCATGAAAGAAGAAAGATAATTCAGGCAAGAAGACTGAAGAACGTACACACTGGACAGATACGGAAGGACAGGTAGCTGGGGTAGAGGGAAATGGTCTCATTACAATCCTACACGATCTTGTGCAGGTCATTTAAACTTGTGAATCATTAGCTTATACCCAGGTAGTTAAGAACTTGGATTGGAACCAGTAGAGGGTGCATGTACATAGACCTTTACACCTATGCTTCAGGGTATTGTTATACAACTGCTGTAACAAGTGTAGCCAAAAAACTGCTTGCTTCTGGTCCCATTGATTATTCTCCTTTTGACCTTGCCTAAGTCAGGTGGCTACTATGCATTTCTTTTCTCTCTGTGCCTCAATAAAATAGAGGCCAGGACTACTATTACTCTGAGCCATCAACCTCAAACTATAAGTCCGTGAGTAGGTCCACAGCCCTGACTTCAAACATAAATAATATAGCAGAAGAAGTTTCATCTTTGCAACCCTTGGGAGATCCCCTGGGAAGTGTTTCCATCTGATAAGCCAAGATCACAGCATAGGGATTGAGTGACAGCCTCAAAGGCATTGAAGTCAGTAAAAAGATTAGAGTTAAAAAAGTTAAACAAAACAGAACGATTCAGTTTATCCTAGGATGTTTTAGGTTTATATGCTGTGTAACACATCACCACACATTATATGAGCAGCAATGTGAAACAACATACTTTTATTATCTCAGAGTATCTGTGGGTCAGAAGCGTGGACACATCTTAGTTGGGTCCTCTGCTCGTGTCTCACAAGGCTGCAATCAAGGTGTCTGCTGGGCTACTCATCTGAAGGCTCACCTGGGAAGATTTACTTGTAAGCTCCCTCAGGCAGAATTTATTTCTTTTTGGCTGCAGGATTCATTTAAGCTTGCTTTTAAAAATCTAGACAGGGAGGGCCAGGTGCGGTGGCTCATGCCTGTAATCCTAGCACTTTGGGAGGCTGAGGTGGGCAGATCATTAGGTCAAGAGATTGAGATCATCCTGGCCAACATGATGAAATCCTGTCTCTATTAAAAATACAAAAATTAGGCCGGGCACGGTGGCTCACATCTGTAATTCCAGCACTTTGGGAGGCCGAGGCGGGCGGATCACGAGGTCAAGAGATCGAGACCATGGTGAAACCCCGTCTTTACTAAAAAATACAAAAATTAGCTGGGCGTGGTGGCCCGCGCCTGTGGTCCCAGCTACTCGGGAGGCTGAGGCCGGATAATTGCTTGAAACCGGGAGGCGGATGTTGTAGCGAGCTGAGATCGTGCCACTGCACTCCGGCCTGGCGCCTGGCAACAGAGCTAGACTCTGTCTCAAAAAAACAAAAACAAACAAGCAAACAAAAAAAGGCCGGGCACGGTGGCTCACGCTTGTAATCCCAGCACTTTGGGAGGCCGAGGCGTGTGGATCACGAGGTCAGGAGATTGAGACCATCCTGGCCAACACGGTGAAACCCCGTCTCTTTACTCTTTTAAATTAAAAAATAAATAAAAAATACAAAATACAAAATACAAAAGTTAGCCGGGCTTCTTGGCATGCACCTGTAGTCCCAGCTACTAGAGAGGCTGAGGCAAGAGAATCGCTTGAACCCTGGAGGCAGAGGTTGCAGTAAGCCAAGATTGCGCCACTGCACTCCAGCCTGGTGACAGAGCAAGACTCTATTTTTTAAAAAAATCTAGACAGGGAGATAAAGATGGAAATAGGATAGGGAGAGAGACTTTAGCATATTAGTCACTATACCTTACATAAGCACATATGCATGATCACATACATTCCAGCACCTCTGCTACACTCCAAGTCATAGGTCTCACTCACACTTGAGGGGAAGGATTATACAAGATCAGGAACACCAGGAGGCAGAAATAATGGGAGCCTCCTAAAATTGTTTAAATCTGTCCAGTTATCTGCCACACAAGGATTGTAGAAACTATCCCACTGATCTTTAAAAAGAGGAGAAACGCAAACATCCGTCGATGGATAAATAAAGTGTAGAATGTGGTTTATACATACAATGGAATATTAGGCAGACCTAAAAAGGAACAAAATTCTGGCACATGCTACAACATTGATAATCCTTGAAGACGTAATGCTAACTAAAAGAAGTTAGACACAAAAGATCAAATATTGTATGATTCCACCAGTATGAGGTACCTAAAGTAAATCAATTTATAGAGACAAAAAAATAGAATGGTGGTTTCCAAGAGAGGAGAAAGGAATTGGAATTTGTATTAGTCAGACCTGTGCAGAGAAACAGAATCAATAGGAGGTACACATACATATAAATAGATTTATTATAGGGAATTGGCTTGTATGATCATAGAGTCTGGTAAGTTAAAATCTGCAGTATAGGCTGTCAGACTCGGCTAGCAAGTGGAGAACTGGGAGAGCTGATGGCTTAGTTCCAGTTCACAGACTGCTGGAGAATTCTTTCTTACTTGGGGGAAGATTAGATTTTTTTTGTTCTTTAGGCCCTCAACTTTTGAATGAGACCTACCCATATTATGCAGTAACATCTGCTTTCCTCTGCTGATTAATATGTTAACCTCATTTAAAAGCATCCTGTCTGGGAGCCCCATGGCCCAGTCAAGAAGACACATAAAATTCACCATCACAGGAGTTATTGCTTGGTGGGTACAGAGTTTCAGACGGGAGAGATGGAAAGTTCTGGAGATAGACGGTGGTGATGGCTGCACGACATTGTAAGTGTACTTAATGCCACTGAATGGTACACCTAAAAATGGTTAAAATGGTAAACACTTTATGTTATATAATATTCATGGCATCCAAAATAACTGAGTCACTGTAGAAATGATAATGTGCCCTTTTCTGTGTGATATCCTTTCAGTATTTCTTAATTCTTTTTTTTTGAAATGGAATCTCGCTGGGTTGCCCAGGCTGGAGTACAGTGGCACAATCTCAGCTCACTCCAACCTCTGCCTCCCGGGTTCAGGCAATCCTCCTGCCTCAACCTCCCAAGTAGCTGGGATTACAGGCTCACCACCAGGCCCCGCTAACTTTTATATTTTTAGTGTTTCACCATGTTGGCCAGGCTGGTCTCAAACTCCTGACCTCAAGTGATCCGCCTGCCACAGCCTCCCTTAGGGCTGGAATTATAGGCATGAGCCACCACACCCAGCCAACTTTTTCAATTTGGTCTCAGATACTCTGCACCTAGTAAAAGGAATACAGGAAACAGGGAAGAGGAGGGAAATGGAATCCTAATTAGGCTGTTGATATTGGTGATTTTTTTTTTTTTTGCGATAAAGTCTTGCCCTTTCACCCAGGCTGGAGTGCAGTGGCACGATCTCGGCTCACCTCAACCTCCACCTCCCAGGTTCAAACAATTCTCCTGCTTCAGCCTCTCAAGTACCTGGGATTACAGGGGCACGTCACCACGCCCAGCTAATTTTTGTATTTTTAGTAGAGATGGGATTTCACCATGTTGGACGGGCTGGTCTCAAACTCCTGATGTCATGATCCGCCTGTCTTGGCCTTCCAAAGTGCTGGGATTACAGGCACGAGCCACTGCACCCGGCTGGTGATTTTTCCAATACCATTTCCCATATGTTTTATTTATGTATTTATTTTTCCATTTTTCCTTTGTTTATTCTTTCCTTTTCACTTTTTTCACTTTTTTTCCTGGAGTAATTTAAAGTAAATCCCAGATATCATGTCATTTTGCTTATACATACTTCAGAAGACATCTCCAATAGATATATATCTGATTAGGAGGTTGTGAGGGAAAATAGGTAAGCATTGTAACAGTAAGAACATACAGACATACTTAAGGGGCTCCCATATGACAGTCTTTGTGACACAAGTTAATCATGGATTTGACTGAAATATATTACTGGATGGGTAATTTAACTGTGCTGAATATTACCAGAATACTAATAACTGTTATTTATTGGGTTCTTATTATGCTCCAAGTCCAAAGCTTGTCATTTTTACCCAGCATGTCATTTGAATTCCTATAGCAATGTTATCAGGTAGACATTATACCCAAATTTTCAGACAAAGACATAGATTCAAAGTTTTAAGATTTCCCAAGATTGTAGACTAAAGGAAAGTATTGAAACCAGCTCTTTCTAGTTTCAGAGTGTCCTCTGCTGCTATGTTACAGTGGCACTGTGTTTAATAGTAGCCCCAACTAAATTCTAAAGTTACCCAGGACACCATTGCTGGAAATGGGAGCCACATGTGATTCACTCCAATATTCTTAGATCTGTAGCCAAATAAAACTGTGAAAATTTAAAAAGAATGTATGTGATTTGTAAAAGACACCGTATAGGAACAGTCTGCTAAGTGAAATTAACAAACAAACAAATACAAACATTGGAATCAAATATTCTGGCCCAAAATTCTGGTACATTTTTCACAAACGTAGTGTGATTTACTCTTTGAATTTCAGTTTCTGTATCTGAAGAGCGGGTACAATGTCTCTCCTTTAATGCTCATGAAGGATACAGTTTTCCCTTTCATAAATTACTTAGCGAAATATCCTGAAACACTATCAGAATCACCACTTTCTCTGCCTGCAATATACGTAACACAAGAATTTTCGTCAGCGAACTTCCCAATATGAAGCAAAGCATCTCCTTCCTCCTACCAATGATTGAGTCATTCTTCTATTAGATAACAGTAGCTATTTAAATACTTCAGCAGAAGCTCACATATTTTTAGTTTGTTGAAGTTCGTGACTGCTGCACTCTCTCTTTCTTGGCTTGACTTTGGAAATGACTTTTGATGACCTAAAGATCAAGACTATGAAGGACCACCCTGATGAGGAGTCAAATGGAAAGAAAGCTAAAGGTACTAGGGATGGGAAAATGTATACAGGGGCAGAATCCCAGTGTTAGCCCCAAAATGTAAATTCACCGAAGAATGGGATTAGAAAGCTAAACACCCAAGTATGGGAAAATAGAATTAATACCATTTACTTAAAAGAAAAACAAGTAGGCTATGATCATGATGATGATGATGACAACTTATTTATAACAATTTATACTGAATATTTACTACAGGTTATTCTCCCTGCTATTCACTTTAAGAGTATTATTTCTCGGAATCTTTACAACACTTTGAGATTGGCAGTATTACTTTCTCCCTTTTACAGAGAGCTAACTGGGCGTCGGGAGAACCAACAGCATCATATTACCCAGTTTTATTGAGTTAATAAGCGGTAGAGCTAGGACTGTACCGCAAACTCCCGTTTATCCAGAATTCAATACATCAGAGGGTTTAGGAAACAAATTAATCTGGTGTATACAATGATAATTTCTGTAAGTGTCCTTCAGGCACTACAAAAACCTGAAGTACTTCATGAATTATGCAGCCAAAGTAAATGATATTTAGTATAGTTTAGCATAAGTTACATTTTGTTGTTTACTACTGCTTTGAAAAATTGTAAGTTCTGTTTGACACATACAGTAAATTAAATTGCATAGGTATAAACTAATTCATAATCGCAATTCCACAGACAGTCTGGATAAATTGCCTCTTTGTCTATTTGGAGGAAAATGAACAGAATATAAGGAGAGAAAGACAGACAAGTATTATCAGAACTTTGGATAAAGAAATTTCAAATTACACTTCCAAAAACAACATAGAAATCTCTCTCAATAGGGAATATGGGTGTGAACATGGAGTGATTTAACATTTGATCAAATAAACTTAGTTGGTATAAAAACAGGGCTTGCATTTACAGGTAAAACCAGAAGTGAGCAATAGTCATTTGTTTATTCACTCACTCACTATTCGTGTAGTAAATATTGAGGGCCTGAATTTTACTATAATCATGAGACTGATTCTTCTCTCAGAATCTTGATAAGATCAGGTACCTACTGCAAAGAATTGGATTGCTTTCTGTTTAGAAAATCACTAGAAGGGGCAGCAGTTGGATTAATGGTCTCTGCCTTCCAAGGACACAGGACAAAAGGGAATCTATAGAAAAAGGGAACATGCCTTCCTGCACAGGATCCTGTGATTCTTTTTCCTCTAAAAGTTTAGTTTTTCATTATTTAAGAGTGATGTGGCTGGGTGCAGTGACGCACACCTGTAATTTCAGCACTTTGAGAAGCCGAGGCTGGTGGATCACGAGGTCAAGAGTTCGAGATCAGCCTGACCAACGTGGTGAAACCCCGTCTCTACTGAAAATACAAAAACTAACAGGGCATGCTGGCATGTGTTGGTATTTCCAGTTACTCAGGATGCTGACGCAGGAGAATCACTTGCACCTGGGAGGCAGAGGTTGCAGTGAGCCGAGATTGTGCCACTGCACTCCAATCTGGGTGACAGAGCGAGACTCCATTTGAAAAAAAAAAAGAGTGATGAGGGTATCTGACGCCCTAGAATGTGGAATGAACACTGACCAGAGAGTTGAAAGACTGGTTGAAAGATTTACGTAGAGATATTTACCCCTGAGGTTAGAATTAGGCAATTATTTGCAAGAGACACAACTGTCGTCTACAATTTCTCTGCTAGCTTGACACACACATTCTAGAAGCCAATAAGTACTGAATCAGAGGATGAACCATATTTATCCCTGTCAAGTTTCTATCTTCTTTTTATCATTTGTGGAGTCTAACACAGTACCTTTGATACATGAAAATTTGAATATATCTGACTGCTGCTTGACTTGGATTATTATATATTCACATTGGAAATTTTATTATAGTGTTTCAAGTCAAGTAGCTACTGACGATTAGACTAAAGACTTATTTTTGGGATTTAGCATCTGTGTGATCTTAAGCAAGTTACTAAACCTTTCAGTCTCCTTATTTGCATACAGAGGATAATGATATCAGTGCCTTGTTTATCTCAGAAGGTAAGGAAACCAAATAATTGTATGGAACGTTTTTCTACAAAACCAGTAATATCTGTGGGTTTTTTTGTTTGTTTTTTGTTTTGTTTTGTTTTTTTTAGTGGTAGAACACATAATTGGATATTCATACACCTGTGAGCTAAGTGATTTGTTTTTTTCAAAATGGGCCGGGCATGGTGGCTCACACCTGTAAACCAAGCACTTTGGAGGCCAAGGCAGGCAGATCACCTGAGGTCAGGAGTTCAAGACCACCCTGACCAACATGGTGAAACCCCGTCTTTAAAGAAAAAAAAAAATTAAAACAAAAAAAAAACAAAATGGTGAATATTTCTCTTGTAAAATCAAGCCTATACTTGGTGTGAGTGTAGAACATGCTGTTAATATAAACCAAATTAACATCAAGGTTTCATCCCTACTGAGATGTCGATTACCACCTGCAGAGGTCTGTCCTGCAGACCCTGACTCAACGATGGTTGAATAAATGCACTCTCACACCCATTACAATGATTTAAATGGGCTAGGGATAGTCATTGACTGCTTTCCGAGGGCAATTGCAGCCAATTGACCAAGACCCCCATCCCATCCTCACATTTATTCAGTATGGATTTAATAACAGAGGTTCTAAGTTAACATGTTTGTGAATAATTAATATGGTTAAAAGAGTGGTTTTATGAATGATAAAAGCTTTAGGTTCTGGGGCCCAGAGTAAACACCATTAACGGGTAATTCCCCTTTGACCTCCTCCTGAGAGGATCATCCAGCACAAAGTTTACATGAGTAAACAGAGTAGAGACAAAGGAATGTGGGGTAAACAGACTTAAACTGGGAAAGTCTCTTATCGTCTCTATCTTTTTCCTGTGCTGACATAATGAACCAGCTGCCTTCAGCCTGTCCCAATAAAACCTTTCAGCCTTCTAAAAGGTTTGTGACTAATCTATAACTTTCCCTTCCCTAATATTTTGCCAGTCACCTCAAGTGAATTCCAGCACCTACTTCTCTTTGATTAATAACCCCAGTTCCAAGATGTAATTTTGGTGGAATAATAATTGAATACCATAAAATTATTTATGAAGTTATTTGAGGAAATCTCAGTCAATTGATGAAAGTTTACTTGCTTGATGTCTGACATTTGTTTATGTTACTTATAACACACTGTGTATGTGTGCGTGTGTGTGTGCACATGTGTACACATGGTCTATATTAAAAACTTCAAGCTGTCTGCATTGTGGATGAGGTTGATCCAACCAAACTGGACTGTGTGTTTCCTGAGGAATCATTATGGGGATAGTAGACAAAGTAACAGCTTTAAAATCATGTATTTATATTCAAATATCTGGTATTGAATCTTGACTCTGAATTTACTGGTTGTGTAACCATGAGTAAATTACTTAAATTCCTTAACTCTCCCTATTTTCCATTCCTAAATGTGTATGATGAATTATTTGCAGAGTAATTTGGAGGACTGGTGGTATGGAATGCAAACACCGAGTACAGACAGGATCCAAAGAAGGGTTTGCTTACTTGTTCACTCTTTTTTGTCTTTCTATCTTCTGTCACTCTAGGTCTTCACTTTCTTTATTCTCCACGGTGGTGCCTGGTTGCTGTGACTCTAGGGGTCCTTTGCCTGGGATTAGTGGTGACCATTATAAAGCTGGGTGTGGAATGTAAGTTCTAAAATAAGAAACTGATATTTGTTGTGTGGGAGTGTTGCAAATGAGCTTAATAAATATAGTAAATGGTTTATAAGTTTCTTTCATAACAACTACAAACAGCCATGATTTAGATTCATTTTAGGCAAAAAAAAAAAATTTTTTTTCTGAGACAGAGTCTCACTGTCACCTAGGCTGGAGTGCAATGGCATGGTTTTGGCTCACTGCAACCTCCGCCTCCCGGGTTCAAGTGATTCTCCTGCCTCAGCCTCCCAAGTAGCTGGGATTACAGGCGGGTGCCACCACACCAGGCTAATATTTGTATTTTTAGTAGAGATGGGGTTTCACTATATTGGCCAGGCTGGTCTTGAACTCCTGATCTCATGATCTGCCCGCCTCAGCTTCCCAAAGTGCTGGGATTACAGGCGTGAGCCACCGCACCCCAGCCAGCAAAATGTTTTTATAGTGACTGTGAAGATAAATGGGTATATTGTTCATCCTCAAATGGAGGCATAAAATGAAGATTACAATTGGTTAGTGTTTTTTGTTTGTTTTCATAACTTCATGGATAGGCTGGGTGCTGTGGCTCACGCCTGTTATCCCAGCACTTTGGGAGGCTGAGGTGGGTAGATCACCTGAGGTCAGGAGTTCAAGACCAGCCTGGCCAACATGGTGAAACCCCATTTCTACTAAAAATACAAAAATTAGCCAGGTGTGGTGGCACATGCCTAAAATCCCAGCTACTGAGGAGGCTGAAGCAGGAGAGTGGCTTGAACCCAGGAGATGGAGGTTGCAGTGAGCAGAGATTGTATCACTGCACTCCAGCCTGGGCAACAGAGTGAGATTCCATCTCAAAAAAAAAAAAAATTCATAGATAGAGCCTATTTAAGTTCTGAAATGATGGAGAAGACAATAATTTAAAGTTACTAATTTCCAAGGTCATCTGAGAGGCCCAAAATAAGAGAAATTTTATTTAGCTTGCTGAGTTTTGATAAAGATAATTAAATACCATTTTAATGTTAAGAACCCAGAAACACAATCTAAATAAATAAAACATTTAAAACAAAATATATTTCAAATGTATAATAAGAACATTTAGAAGAGAGAGGATGGATATTGAGGAAAAAAAAGAAGTGAGAAGAAGGTCCAGAGTGGCCAAGAAGGAAAGAAAATGGGGCCCATCATTCACCCGACCTGCCTGTGAATTTAGGTTATAGATCTGAGTGGTTTAGGCTACCCAGAATCCGGATTATTATGGCCATTCAAGTGCTATTTGCTTCTTAACTGTTGTTCAAGTTCACAGACTATTTCATTTTAAATCTGTCATTTAGGGCCTTTCCTAGAGACTGGGAGAAGTGCCCTTGACTCAGTGGCGGTGATCAGAAAAATCTTCTGAGCGTTTGATTAACAGGGTCAAAGCTGCCTTCAAACCAAGTGGTCTGCTTTGTATTGCACCATCAAAATTTGAGAACTGAGACATTTGACCCTTAAGATTTATTGCTTGCTTGATTTCACAATCTTCACTTTATCGCCACCCTTCCTAAAATGTCCTGTAGCCAAGGGGGAGGGGGAAAGAAAGAAAACATGCTTGAAGACTCTTGTGACACAGTGATTTACAATAATTCTGTGTGTGGCTGTCTCAAAAAAGGGGTGTGTGTCACAGTTCTTCAAATTAGGAAGTCTGGAAGAGCAGACAGAATGGGAGGAAATACAGCAGAGGAATTAAGACATAAATAGAGTAAATCACTAATGACAATTCCTGCTAACAATCACTGAGTCTGATGGGTGTCTATTTTAGGTTTTCCTTATTTTATTTACTACACTGCTATACTGGTTATCTTGTGATTACTTTTAATTTGTAACTCAATTTGAAAAACTTGTTAATTAAAAAAAATTATAAGTGTTTGCAATGTCCTTGACATTAAACAAAATACTGCAGGAATATTCAAGAACCTCCACATCTGTAATTTCGGAGTAAATTTGGGTCATTTTTCAGCAGCTTACCTGTCGTCAAAATAGATTTAATTCTGTTTTGATTTCCTCAAAAAGTCTCTTGAGGGATTTTTATTTGGGTTGAAACTAGAGTCTTAATGAAACTGTGATTCAGTATCCCAGGCATCGGACCTCCTATGGCGACAGCAAGCAAACCTAACTCACCAGAAAACTAAACTGGATACACAGATCTCAGCCCGGCGACAGGCAGAAGAAGCTTCACAGGAATCACAAAAAGAACTCAAGGAAATTATTGAAACCCTTGCTCAGAAGCTGGATGAGAAATCCAAAGAACAAATGGAACTTCACCAACAGAATCTGAATCTCCAAGAAACACTGAAGAGAGTAACAAATTGTTCAGGTATTGGGAGAAGGGTGGGTGAGGAGAGATGGTGGCAGCTTTCTGTCCAATCTTAACTATTTTTGGGAAACAACTCTGGGCTCAAAATTGGTGTATTGTTATGCATATAATTATTCATTCATAATGTTCTATATAAGAAGTTCTCAAAACTCCTGACCTCAGATGGTTCACTCACCTTGGCCTCCCTAGCTAGGATTACAGGCATGAGCCACTGTGCCCAGCCAATTTTTTTTTTTTAGATGGAGTCTTGGTCTGTCGCCCAGGCTGGAAAGCAGTGGTGTGATCTCGGCTCACTGCAGCCTCTGCCTCTCCAGTTCAAGTGATTCTCCTGCCTCAGCCTCCCAAAGTGCTGGGATTGCAAACATAAGCCACCACGCCCAAGTAATTTTTGTACTTTTATTAGAGACAGGGTTTTGCCATATTGAACAGGCTGATCTCAAACTCCTGACCTCAAGTCATCTGCCTACCTCAGCCTCCCAAAGTTCTGGGATTATGGGTGTGAGCCACCGTGCCTGGCAATAAATTCTTAATTTTTATCATAACCACCCTATGGTATGTCAAATATTTGCAAAATGTGATTTAATTAAGCATACGTTTTGGTGGATTTAAGTTTTTCTTCCTTGTAAGAGCCCCTTCTTTCTAAAATTTTAGTTTTGAAATTTTTTTTTGAGAGCTCTGTCATACCCAGGCCGGAGTACAGTGGTGAGATCTTGGCTGACTGCAACCTCCCCGTTCTGGGTTCAAGCAATTCTCTTGCCTCAGCCTCCTGAGTAGCAGTTTTGAGATTTTTCTTGAAGAATTCTGCCACCCTCACCCCTTTCCATAGACCCTTATCTTTTTCCATTTCAGTGCCTTTTAATCACTGTATTTCTTTTTCTAAAGGGTCTTTTTGTCCTTGCAACTGTCTACCCCTAACTCTACATTAGCTCATTCTATGGCAGTATTTCTTAAAGTGCACTACATCAAATTACTAATTTATTTTATTTTATTTCAATTTTTTGAGATGGAGTCTTGCTCTGTTGCCTAGGCTGGAGTGCAGTGGCCTGATCTTAGCTCACTACCACCTTCGCCTCCAGGGTTCAAGCGTCTCACCCTCCCAAGTAGCTGAGATTAAAGGTGCCCACGACCACGCCCGGCTAATTTTTGTTTTTGTTTTTTCTGAGAGGGAGTCTCCCAGGCTGGAGGGCAGTGGCACTATCTTAGCTCACTGTACACTCCGCCTCCCAGGTTCAAGCAAGTCTCCTGCCTCAGTCTCTCGAGTAGCTGGGATTACAGGTGCCCACCACCACACTTGGCTGATTTTTGTATTTTTAGTAGAGACAGGGTTTCACTATGTTGGCCAGGCTGGTTTTGAACTCCTGACCTCAGGTGATCCACCCGCCTCAGCCTTCCAAAATGCTAGGATTACAGGTACGAGCCACTGTGCTGGGCTCATCAATTTAAATAGTACCAATGGAGGTTGGCTGGCTTGCAAACATTATGCAGATACTTCAGATTAGACAAAAATATGAGGAGCCCAAGAAGTCTATTTATATAAGAAGAAATGAGTTAATTTTAGTTGTCTAAAGGGACTCAGAATCCAGAGGCAGGCAGAAATAGTAGCATCTATAAGAAGATTATGATGTGAATTCTGATACTGTTACAGAAGCTACTGCATTATTTCGTCCTTCTGCAGTATGTCATTAAATCTGGTATATGTTTTTAGGCCTAGGGGAGTTAAAAGATGTGAGATAGAGTCATTCAGAGGTACTTTGTTTCCTTGGAGGTGCATAAATTAGTGCCCTATTATCAGGATTAGTAAACAACTGCCTCTAATAAACAAAGATCTTTTTAGCTTCTTGCTGGCACAATTTGCTTAATCTCAACCACATAATTTCTTTGAATAAATAGTACATAATAATAGTTCACAGATACCTAACCTTTTCCTCGACAGGTGAAACACTGAGACCTAGATAAAGTTAAATGATAATAAGAAGGAATTTTGTGTAATTTTTCCAGTTTATATATCCCTTCACTATTTAGAAGTCATTTACATTTTCAAAATTAGCAGAAATTTTTAGACAAAATAATTTTTAGCAAGTATCAAACATATTTAATCTCTTTAAAGTTGGAGCTTTCAAGGAAATGAATACACCACTTTCAAGAAGGCTTAAAGGAAGAAGATTTATATATTAAGGGTAGGAATGTTTATAAAAGCAGAAAAAACCACACGCCAACCAATGGTTATATTACAGGCAAGGCCATAAGACAATTTTGTCTTTATCAGTTGTATGGGATTAAATTTACATCAGGACCATTCAGAACTATCTCCTAGAGATGCCCTAGGTGAACAACTAATAAAAAACAGCAAGTGATATGTCTGATGCTGGCAGATATACCAAGTAACATGTTCCGTTCCTTTTTTTAATTTTTATTTTTTATGTTTTTAAAGACGGGGTTTCACCATGTTGGTCAGGCTGGTCTTGAACTCCCGACCTTAGGTGATCTGCCCGCCTTGGCCTCCAAAGTGCTTGGATTACAGGCGTGAGCCACCAAGCCTGGCCATGTTCTGTTCCTTGACAGTGTCAGATAAAGGCTAGTTAGTACAGATACTGAATAAAGTTCTGCCTTTCATCAAGGAGCTTTGAGAAGTCTTCAAAAAGTAATACTAAAATGCCATATGAAAAAAAAAAGGCCTGGTTTTTCCAGGGTGAGGCAAGTTTTATCATTTTTACTAAAAAGTCTGTGGTCTTCAATGTATATATGAGTGGGGAGAGATGCTGAGATGTTATTGTTTGTTTGCTTTAGGCCAACGAGCTAGTGGGATGCAGGCCTTTGCAGGAATAGACTTTACATTTAACAATGGAATTTGAGGTGGTTCTCAAGCTTTACTGTATGTAAGTAGATTCAGGAGTTCGAGACCATCCTTGTCAAGATGGTGAAAACCTGTCTCTACTAAAATACAAAAAAAAAAAAAAAAAAAATTACTGAGCTTGGTGGTGCACGCTTGTAGTTCCAACTACTCAGGAGGCTGAGGCAAGGGAATCGTTTGAACCCAGAGGCAGAGGTTGCAGTGAGCCAAGATCGCGCCACTGCACTCCAGCCTGGCAACAGAGTGAGACTCCATCTCAAAAGAAAAAAAAAGTGGCAGATTACAGATTTACCATCAAGATTCTGTATCAAAATGTCTTGAGTGTCACTGAGAAACATTTCTTCAAATGATTTTGACTTGAAAGTTTGAAAAGTAGTATGTTAGAGTGGTGAAACACACAGAATCTAGAGTTAGATTGCATAGGTCCAGATTCTCCTCTATTTCTCAAAAGAAGAAAATGAATGGAACCTATCTCATAGAGATATTATGAGGATTAAATGAGTTGATATCTGTAAAGTACTTCCAACAGTTTCTGGCACATAGTGAGTGATATTTGTGTTTGTTAATATATAACACAAACACAAATATCACTTACTGTTTATTAACAAATGCAAATATCACTTAATATGTTTATTTTTGTGTAAACACACAAACACGCACAAACAAACACACAGAAATGCAGTTAGTTTAAATACTACATTTTGTAATGTGTCTTTCTTGCTTTGTCATAGCTTGGAAAACTTGCCCACACTGTCTTTTTAGTCCACAAAAACTTACATATATCTACACATACATATTTTTGAGATGGAGTCTTGCTCTGTCACTCAGGCTGGAGTGCAGTGGCATGATCTTGGCTTACTGTAACCTCTGCCTCCTAGGTTCAATGACGCACACCACCATGCCCGGTGAGTTTTTGTGTGTTTTTTTTTTGTAGAAACAGGGTTTCACCATGTTGCAAAGGCTAGTCTGTAACTCCTGAACTCAAGCACTCCACCTACCTCAGCCTCCCAAAGTGCTGGAATTATAGGCATGAGCCACCACGCCCAGCTGAAAAAGTACATATTTTTAAATTGACATAATATGATGGGGTTAGGCAAATTAAGAAGTAAGAAGCTTGCATTTACTGCTTTCAACTTGGTCTTTTTCTTTTTATAAGCATCAGTTTGATGAAAAATCAACTTAGTATTTTGTATGCTCTTCCTCATTCACTTTCTTCTTCTTTTTTTTTTTTTTAAAGACAGGGTTTCACCATATTGGTCAGGCTGGTCTTGAACTCCTGACCTCAGGTGATCCGCCCACCTCAGTCTCCCAAAGTGCTGGGATTACAGGTGTGAGCCACCGCGTCCGGCTTCACTTTCTTCTTTTGTTTTTCAGTCCCTCCTATTTTCCCCTCTCTAATAAAGCCTACTCTTATGCATTTATCTAGTGATTTTATACCACAATGAGAATGAAATTAAAATGCTGCCTTTCTCAAATATTTTAATTTTTCACCTTTTGGTTGCAGTGTAGACCAGAGTACTTTGTTATCCTTAAAGAGATGGAAGAGATGATGATGATGACGATGGTGGTGATGATAGTGATGATTTGGGAGTTCCTGAAAGCATCCATAAACATGTGGACATTGGTATATTTTGCCTATTGTCTAAGCCCTGTGTTGGATTTGTTGGACTCCCTGTGAATTTTGCTACTGAAAATCTCCTTATTTTAAAAAAATCTTATTGAAATTGAGATCCACACTTTGTATGAATACTATTTTCCCTAGAACAACTCTGTACAAAAGAAATACAGTATGTACTACGTATATATCATTAAAATTTCTAGCAGCCACATACAAATAAAAAAGTAGCAGATAAAATTAATTTTAGAAACATATTTTACTTAACTCAAGATATTTGAAATATTATTTAATACTAATCAGTATAAAAATTTTTAATGGGCTATTTTACATTCTTTTCTTTTTTTTCAAACTAAGTTTTCAGAATCATTAGTGTGTTTTACACTGACAGTACATCTTAATGCGAACTAGCAGTTGTGGTGGCTGACACCTGTAATCCCAGCACTTTGGGAGGCTGAGGCAGGAGGATTGCTTGAAGCCAAGAGTCCAAGACCAGCCTGGGCAACATAGTGAGACCGTGTTTCAATTAAAATAATTTTTTTAAAGAAATGCAAACTAGCTACATTTCTAGTACTCAAGAATCACATATGGCTACTATATTAGACCATACATGTCTGAAAGTAAGACACACGGTATTTAAGCCAGAATTCATTATTCCAAAATACAAAGTTTTAAAATACATAGGCATTACTTTTTAAAAATAGCAGAATGGCTATTAAATATCTATTCCCTCAACCCTCACTTTGATTATTCCAAACACAACTTTAAAAAATAGGTCAGTTTCCAAAATTATATGCTAGCTTAAGTTGCTTTTCAGCAGGGGAAGTGAAAATGCTAAATGAGAAGTACATTTAGGTAGCTAAAATTGGTATGCTTTCTTTCTTTTTTTTTTTTTCAAAAATAGAGAAATAATGACTGTGAGGCTATTTAGGTATTTGCAGAACTTGGGTGAAATTTCGCTTAAGAAGTAGTATGCGCTGGGCGCGGTGTCTCATGACTATAATCCCAGCACTTTGGGAGGCCTGGCCGACATGGTGAAACCCCGTTTCTGCTAAAAATACAAAAACAAAAACAAAAACAAAAAAGAAAAATAAATAGTATGCACGTGAGAGGACTAAGGAGAGAATTGATTTAAGAACTGCAGAACTGCTTTTACTCAAATACAACTGATTGATTAGATATACTACCCTTTCCAGCTCCTTGTCCTCAAGACTGGATCTGGCATAAAGAAAACTGTTACCTGTTTTCCTCGGGCTCACTTGACTGGAAAAAGAGCCATGAAAACTGCTTATCTTTGGATGCCAAGTTGCTGAAAATTAATAGTACAGCGGATCTGGTGAGTGATTTTGGATACTTGTTGGGCTGGAGTATTGGTTGATAGGGAAATAAATCTGGTTTAGATTGTCACTGGAGGAATTCTTGTTTGAGAGCCAAAATATCTATTTTTTAGCTCAGTCTGACCACCAGTTTTGTGCATGACCTTGGACTGACAGGCTCCGTAGTATCTCTAGGCTTCAGTAAGTGTTTCCATAAAACCGTCAAGGGGATGTCAAAGATCCCTTTTGGTTCTTTAGTTTTATGGATCTAATGCTAACTGACTTTCAGATTCTAAAACCACCATGTAGATTCCACAAACTCAGAAACATTACTCCCCACAGGACTTCATCCTGCAAGCAGTTTCCCATTCCAGTTTCCCATTCTGGATTGGGCTGTCTCGGAGGAACCCCCGCTACCCATGGCTCTGGGAAGACGGTTCTCCTTTGATGCCCTACTTGTAAGTTTCCCATTCTTTTTGATTCCTCTCTTGTCAGTTTCCTCTTCTTTGCTGAATCTGCTAGTGAAATCACGGCCTGCATTCCACCAGTGCCCTCTTCTTGCCAGAGAGAAGCTTGGGGGAATTTCTCAAAGTCTCCTTCCTCGCCTCTCTCACAAAAGGATTTACTCATTTACCCATTCAGACCTTTTCTTGAGTCTTCCTTCCCTCATTTATTACTGATTAGAGGCTTTAAGACAAAAAGCTTCAAAAGCTAAGCTTCTGAAACAAGGTGGCAGTAAATCTAAGGTGTTTTTTTTCCTCTCCCTGCCTACAGATTTAGACTCCGAGGTGCTATTTCCCAGACATACTCTTCAGGTACCTGTGCGTATATACAACAAGGAGTTGTTTTTGCAGAAAACTGCGCTTTAGTTGCCTTCAGAATATGTCAGAAGAAGGCAAATCTATTAAGAGCACAGTGAATTTGAAGGCTCTGGAAGAAAAGAAGAAAGTCTTTGAGTTTTATTCTGGAATTTAAGCTATTCTTTGTCACTTGGGTGCAAAGCATGAGAGCCCAGAGAACGGTCAGCTAGCTGGCTGAAGAATTCCTTTGCAGAAACTGGGGCTCCAGGTGCGTGCATGGCACCTTTATGCCAAATTTTTTTATTCTAGCTGTCTGTATTATTTCACTTAGCTTGTCCCAAGCTTCCCTGCTAGCTGAAGTCCATTTTCCTCTTTTTATTTTAAAATTTGACTCCTCTTCAAGCTTGAAAACTCTCTGCACTCAGTCTTCTCTACCTCATTATCACCTTCCCCTCACCCTCCTAAAATTGCGTAAAAGACAGAACATGGAGAACTTGCTCAACTGCAGGCAGAGAGCAAAAAGAGGAAATATGCCCAGGAAAACGTGCACATGAAGAAACAGAGAAGGACAGAGGCCATACCAAAATCAAAAAACACATGTTCTTCACTTTAAAAGCTATCACTCCTTGGTTTTTAAAGTGTGGTTCATCTCCAGACTCTACCATTTACACACACACACACACACACACACATTTTGGGACAAGTGAGGAGTCTGAGGAAGTAATTAGTAAATGAGTGGTCTTTTCTGTGAGCTAATCCAAAACTTATTATTACCTCCTAAATCAGTTACTATTTCTTCATCGCTTTTTCTACCAGAGAACAGCTTAATAGCTGTTAACCATTCACAACAGTTCTTATTAGAATCATGGGATATGTGGCCCAGAGGTAAGAATAAAATTTACTTCCCTAAAGAACATACCCTTTGTAGATGACCTCTTCTCAACTCTGTTTTGCTATGCTATAATTTTGAAACATACAAGACGAAAAAATGAAGACATTCAATCTAGAACAAACTGAGCCAGGTATTCAAATATTACTGAATAGAAACAGATGGAATTAGAAATATATCTTCTGTTTTCAGGTTTCTATTTCCTTTCCACTCATTCTTCGTAGGCTATTCTACTTTAAGGAAGTCCTTTTATTTTGCTGCACATAATCTAGCAGGAATCTTTTTTTGTTTTGTTTTCTTAAAGAGCTGAATCATCCTTAGGAAGTCAAGAGATGTTTGCTTTTCTTAACAGCTTTATTGAGATATAATTAACATAAAATAAACTGAACATATTAAAGTGTACACTTTGATACGTTTTCACACCTTGTAAAGAAGATGCATACCACGATTAAGAGAGTGAACATATCCATCATCCCTTCAAGTGTCACAATGCCCCTCCCGATGACTTGTCCCCAGAAAATCACCAATTGGTTTTCATTTTGCATTTTATAGAGTTTTATGTGAATGGAATCATACAGTATGCCTTTTTATTGTCTAGCTTCTTTCACTTTGCATAATTATTTTGAGATCATGTGTCTCCATCTTATTGCTCATACGAATTGTTCATTCTTTTAAATGCTGAATATTCCCTTGAATTACATATATCACAATCTGTTTACCTATTTACTTGTTGATGACATTTGAGTTGTTTCAGTTTTGGGATATTACAAATAAAGCTGCTATGAACATTTGTGTACAAGTCTGTATGAACACAGGATTTCTTTTCTCTTGGGTAAATACTTAGGAGTATAATGTCTGGATCACACAGTAGGTGTATGATTAACTATTTAGGAAACTGCCAGACTGTTTTCCAAAGCTGTACCATTTTACATTCCTCCCAGCAGTGTATGAGTGTTCCAATTCCACCTCATCCATGCCAGAATTCGATATGGTTTGTCTTATAGTTTTAATGATTCAATAGCTATATAATGGTATATCCTCATAGTTTTAATTTGTATTTCCTACAGATTTTTGTTTGTTCATTTTTGAGACAGAGTTTCACTTTTGTTGCCCAGGCTGGAGTACAGTGGTGCAATCTCGGCTCACAGCAACCTCCACCTCCCAGGTTCAAGTGATTCTCCTGCCTTACCCTCCTAAGTAGCTGGGATTACAGGCGTCCACTACCACACCCGGCGAATTTTTGTATTTTTAGCAGAGACGGGGTTTCACCATATTGGCCAGGCTGGTCTTGAACTCTTGACCTCAGGTGATCCACCCAATTCAGCCTCTCAAAGTGATGGGATTACAGGCATGAACCACTGTGCCCAGCAAATTTTTATAAGCTTGTTTACCACCTGTTTTAGGTAACTTTGATAAAGTAACTGTACAAATCTTGTGAGAATTTTTGCTTGGTTTATTTTTCTTACTGTTGAGTTTTGAGAACTCTGTATATTTGGGATAAAAACCCTTTATCAGATATGCATCTTGAATTTTTTTTTTTTTTTTTTTTTGAGACGGAGTCTCACTCTGTTGCCCAGGCTGGACTGCAGTGGCACGACAACAGGTCACTGAAGCTTTGACCTCCCAGGATGAAGTGATACTACTGCCTCAGCCTTCAAAGTAGCTGGGACAATGGGGACCACAGGCGTGCACCATTATGCCCAGCTAATTCTTTTTTTTTTTTTTTAATTTGAGGGACAGGCTCTTCCTTTGTTGCCCTGGCTGGCCTTGAACTCCTGAGCTCAAGCGATCCTCCTGCCTCAGCCTCCTCAAGTGCTGGGATTGCAGGTGTGACCCACCATGCTTGGCTACTATTTTTTTCTTTTTTTGAGACAATCTCTCTGTTGTCACCTGGGCTGGAGTGCAATGGTGCAATCTCGACTCACTGCAACCTCTGCCTCCCGGGTTCCAGCAATTCTCCTGCCTCAGCCTCCCGAGTAGCTGAGATTACAGGTGTCTGCCACCACACCAGGCTAATTTTTGTATTTTTAGTAGAGATAGGGTTTTGCCATGTTGGCCAGGCTGGTCTTGAACTCTTGAACTCCTGACCTCAGGTGATCCACCCACCTTGGCATCCAAAGTGCTGGTATTACAGGGATGAGCCACCGTGCCCAGCCCTGGCCAGTATTTTTAAACATAGTTTTCTTTTTTATTTTTTTTTTTGAGATGAAGTCTCACTCTGTTGCCCAGGCTAAAGTGCAGTGGCATGATCTTGGCTCACTGCAACCTCCGCCTCTCGGGTTCAGACAATTCTCCTGCCTCAGCCTCCCAAGTAGCTGGGACTACAGGCGCGCGCCACCATGCCCCGCTAATTTTTGTATTTTTAGTAGAGACGAGGTTTCACCATGTTGGTCAGGCTGGTCTCAAACTCCTGACCTCGTGATCCACCCACCTCGGCCTCTCAAAGCGCTGGGATTACAGGCGTGAGCCATGATGCCCGGCGAGATTCAGTTTCTTTACATGTTGAGCTGTTCAAAGGATTCCTTCTTCGATGAGCTTTGGTGGTTACTGTCTTTCAAGGTATTTATGTGCTTCATCTAAGTTGTTTAATTTGTTGGCATACCGTTTTTAAAAATTATTTTAATATCTGCAGAATCTTTCGTGTTGCTAGTTCTTTCCTTCCTTACAGTGTTAATTGTATCTGTTCCCTCTCTCTCTCTCTAACAATCAGCTTTGCTAGAGATTTACCAATTTCATTTTTCTTTTAAAAAAAAAAGCTATTTGGTCAACAGAGACAAAATGGCCAAATAGACGCAGCCAGGAAGCAGCACTCCTGCTGACAGAGAAGGAGACTGGGAACCCAGTTCCTGGCCCTGAACGACTCCTAGGCAAGGCAGCCCACTCTTGCCGTGGACCTCTAGGATTCATTTCTGAATGAAATGTGTAGCTACAAGCGAACTACACTCCCCATAAACATTTGAACTGGCATGGAGATATGCCCTACGAGCAGGCAGAGGCAGAACTCCAGCCTGCAGAGAGCCCCGGTTTTTTTGCGTTGGGGTCAGTTCCAGTGTAACATGGCCGTACGCATCCATCCCCCAAGGCTCTCCGTCTTCTTCCTAATAACTCTAACCCCACTTACTGCCTTGCAAGGAGAAAAGCAGGGCCGACTATCCCTTGGGATTGGGGCACTTCTATTACGCAGGACCTCCTGTCCTCCAGCCCCTCTCAAGGCCTCTGCCTGGTTGCTCTAGGAGCCTGTGAACGGTGCAGCCCTCACTGCCCACCCTGGGTGCTTTGCAGGCCGACCTGCCTGAGTTCTTTCCCAGAGGCCCAAGAGCACTTCCAATCCCCCATCGCAGCCCGTGCCCGAACCTGAGGCGCAGGTTGGCGGATGTGCTGGCTGGGGCCAAAGCCCCCGGGGCTGCGGCAGGCAGCTCCGCACTGCGGAGCCCAGATCCGTGGCCTGCGCTCCAGCGGGCGAAGAGTCCCCGAGTCTCAGAACACTGAGGGAGTGAGATGCCCAGGTTAGGGGCAGGCGCGTAAGACCCACGGACAGCCGCCCGGCCCGGACAACCTAGCACAGGAAATGCGGGCATGGCGATAGTGATTGGAGGGGGCTTTCTCCAGGCCCAGGAGCAGACCTGGTGAAGCGGTCAGCTCCCGCGCTGGGTCACACCACAGGACTCTGCCGCCAACTCGCTGAAACACAAGAGACCTGCAGGGCCGGCCGTTGGGTGGGTGTGAGGGCATGTGCCCAGATGTCCCCTCCAGTGGTCTGAGCACAGCTGCCTGCCAGCACCCTGGTGCCTGTGCTGACCCCTCGGCCCCCATCTCTTTAACTGTGTGTCTGTGTCATCTCTTTGTGTAAGGATACCAGTCACACTAGATCAGGGCCCACCCTGAGAGCCTCGTTTATCTTAGTTACTGCCTTAAAGATTCTTCTCCAAATACAATCCTTATGCGCCATCTGCTGGATAATAGCCCAAATTACACCAAAAGTATTCCGCCAATATATTAAATATCGGCCTGTGAAACCCAGGGCAAGAATCCAGCCGCAAACGAAGATCTTCTACAGAGTCTTGGTCCTCGGCCAGCACTCACAAATAAGCAAATGATTAGACTCAACTTACACCGCAGTTAAAGGAACACCAGCCCTCTCCGATGAGAAAGAATCAGCTTAAGAATTCTGACAATTAAAAAGTAAGAGTGTCCCCTCCAAATGAGCACACCAGCTCCCCAGCGATGGCTCTTGACCTCATTGAAATGACAGACACAGAAATAAGAATCTGGATGGCAAGGAAGCTCACTGAGACTCCTATGGATCCTGTGGGGGTTCTGGGGGGCCCGGAGGTCCTGTGATTGTGACGACAACAGACTCAGAGTCATGTGTGTGGTGCGTTTCTGGAGAGAGGGCATCTGGTTGTCATCAGATTCCTAAAGGACGTTATTACAGGTTGAATTATGTCCCCCAAAATGTATATGTTGAAGTCTAACCCCCAATACATCTGAATGTGACCTTATTTGGAGACGGAGGCTTTACAGAGCTAATCAAGCTAAGATGAGGTCATTAGGATGGGCCCTGTTCCAGCAGGCCTGAGGTCCGTGTAAAGGGAGCCATTTGGAGACAGACACACATGAAAGGAGGAGGTCCCCATGAAGATGAGGACAGCTACCTGCCTGCCAGGAGAGGGGCAGGAGCAGACCCCGCCCTCACATCCTGCGAGGAGCCAGCCCTGAAGCCACGGGCTGTATCATGTTCCCTGAAACTCATCTGGTGAGGCCCTCATGCCCAGCACCTCAGAATGGGATTGTATTTGGAGAAGAATCTTTAAGGCAGTAACTAAGATAAATGAGGCTCTCAGGGTGGGCTCTGATCTAGTATGACTGGTATCCTTACACAAAGAGATGACACAGACACACAGTTAAAGAGATGGGGGCCGAGGGGTCAGCACAGGCACCAGGGTGCTGGCAGGCAGCTCTGCTCAGACCACTGGAGGGGACATCTGGGCACATGCCCTCATACCCCTTTTGACCCTGCCTAGTCCCCAGGTTGTGGGGAGCAGCACCAAGAATAGAGGCAGGTGTCCCTCCCACCCCACACTGCCCTGGGATCTGGAGCCCCCTGGGGTCCTGAGAGAGGCAGGCGGTCTTGAACTCCAGACCTCAGGTGATCCACCCACCTTGGCCTCCCAAAGTTCTAGGATTATAGGTGTGAGCCACCACACTCAGCCTGAAAAAAAAAAGCATTTTTTAGAAAGAACCACACTGAACTTCTGTAATTGACAAATTTACTACGAGAATTTTATAATACATTTGGATGCATTAATAGCAGAATAGACCAAGCTGTGGAAAGAAATTCAAAGACTGGTTCTTTGAATCAACAAATTCAGACAAAAATAAAGAAGAAAGAATTTTTTTAAAATGGACAAAAGCCCAGAGAAATATGGAATTATGTAAAGAGACCAAACCTATAACTAACTTGTATTCCTGAGAGAGGAGAGAGAGTAAGCTATTTGGAAAATATATTTGAGGATATGGCCCATGACAATCTCTCCACTCTCACTGGAGACGTTAAAACACAAAGTTAAGAAATACAGGGCTGGAAGCAGTGGCTCATGCCTGTAATCCCAGCACTTGGGAGGCCAAGGCAGATGAATCACTTGAGGTCAGGAGTTCGAGATCAGCCTGGCCAACATGGCAAAACTCCATCTCTACTAAAAATACAAAAATTAGCCAGGCATGGTGGTACATGCCTGTAATCCCAGCTACTCAGGGGGCTGAGGCAGGAGAATCACTTGAACCTGGGAGGCAGATCATGCCATTACTCTCCAGCCTGGGCAACAAGAGCGAAACTCTGTCTCAAAAAGGAAAAACAAAACAAAACAAAACAGATAACCCCCATGAGATATTACACAGTGAGGAAGGAGACCCAGGCATCTAGGATCACCTCCCCATTGACTACCAAACTGCATTTCAATAGAAGAAAAGGCTGGCCGACTGGCGCCTCCTAAATCACCTTCCTATAAGACAGCAGGTGTGGTATGGGGGAATCTCTCCAAAAGACATCGTTTTTACTTAAACAAGATCAAACCCCCACCCTACTTCTTCCTCTAGAGACCAGAACCCTTTCATATGAAATTCCTGAAACTGTAAACCCAAGACCCTTTCATATGTGGTTTCTAAAGCTGTAAGCCCACGACCCTTTCACTTGCAATTTCTAAGGCTGTAAACTAAGATTCTTTCATGTGTAATATCTAGAGTGTAAGCCTATATAAAGGCAGAGCTTCTCTTTGTTAAGGGAGCTTGGCCGTTTGGACAAAACAAAGCCTTGCTCCTGGGCTGTGATAATAAAACCCCTTCCCTTCTAGTTCAGTGTCTGAGAGGTCTGTTTCTCATGGCTACTCCTGCTTCAACACAACAGGCATTCCCAAGGCACATAGTTAACAGATTTATCAAGGTCAATGCAAAGGAAAAAAATTAAAGGCATCCAAAGAGAAGGGTCAGGACACTTACAAAAGCAGCACCATCAGGCTAGGAGCAGACGTCTCAGCAAAAACCTTACAAGTCAGAAGAGATTGGGGCCTATTTTTAATTCTCTTAAAGAAAAGGAACTCCAATAAAAAAATTTATATCCTGATAAACTAAGCTTGACAGGTGAAAGGTGTAAGGTCAGCCAAGAAAAAGGACGAGTAGACCCAGTCAGGCAAGCAAGTTTATTGACCTGCCGAGCTGCTCCGTAACCATTAGAGGAGCAGCCCTGAGCTTATAAAAGGAGGGGTTTATATCTAGTGAGAGGGGCTTAAGGGAGTCTCCAGACTGAGATAATTTATCAGTTTGTAGCAAGCACGAAGATAGTCAGCTCGTGAGGGACTTACAATGCATTATCCTGTGACTTTTGTGGTGGCAGTTAAAAATAAACAGGATTTTACAGGTATGTGTGAAACAGGAATTTACAAGTACCTGTAGCAAAGGTTTGTTTCCCATGACCTCCCCTGCAGGGCCCAGATGGCTGTAATCAGGCTTTGTTTAACTTAGCACATCTGGCAGCCTTGCTGTGGTACCTAGATAAGAGTTTAGGAATGCAGCTGCAGAGTAATCAGGGTGGGGATTTAGTAATCAGCTGTGCTGAGGGAGTTTTCTGGGGCAGCTTGTCCCTAGCATTCCAGCCTTTTAAGAGGTACTAGAAGAGGGGTGCCATTGTCATCTGGCTGCTTCTTGCTGGATAGGGGCCATGTTTAGGGGGAGAGACTAGATTGTAGGGATTGTTGTTCCTGGAACTGTCAATATTCTTGGAGCAGCATTATATTTTGTATTGTCCCATGGGTAAAAGCTTTAATATGGTCCTGTAAAAACTTGGTGAGGAGTTGTAAGACGCAGGGGCCAAATGCTTGAAGGAGAAGGATAGAAATAAGAGGTCCAGCTAGTGGGAGGAGCCATGGTTCCCAACTCCAAAGATTAGCTCAGGAGTCTGAGAGGCATTGCCTAATTTCAGAAGCTTTTTCATTTAATTGTCGAGCAGCATTTCATACTACTCCTGACTAGTTAGTATAGAAACAGTATTCCTCCCTTAAGGTACACAGTCCTCCTTTCTTGGCAGCGAGGAGGTTTAAACCTTGATGGTTTTGGAGTGTAACTGCTGCTGTAAAGTCTATTTGGGATTGAAGAGTCAGAATGGATTCTGCTGTCTTGCAGATTGTCTGAAAGGTCTTTAGAGAGGGTGTGATAGTAGGACAAGGAGGTGGATAGCTTTGCTATCCCTGTTCCTGTAGCTCCAGTAATTCCAAGTCCTATTAGTAGACCTGGTGAGGGCTGCTCCATAACAGTTAGAGGAGGCAGTCCTGAGCTTATAAAAGGAGGGGTTTATATCTGGTGAGAGGGGCTTAAAGGAGTTCTCCAGACTGAGAAAATTTATCAGCTTGTAACAAGCAAGAAGGTAGTTTATCAGCTTGAGACAGACTTACAATACATCATCCTGTGACTTTTGTGGTGGCAGTTAAAAACCCAGGATTTTACAGGTATGTGTGAAACAGGAATTTACAAGTACCTGTAACAAAGGTTTGTTTCCCATGACCTCCCCTGCATGGCCCAGATGGCTGGAATCAGGCTTTGCTTAATGTAGCATGTCTGGCAGCCTTCCTGTGGCACCTAGATAAGAGTTAAGGAATGCAGTTGCAGAGTAATCAGGGTGGGGATTTAGTAATCAGCTGTGCTGAGGGGGTTTTCTGGGGCAGCTTGTCCCTAACAAAGGGGAAATAAAATTCTTCTCGGACAAGCAAATGCTAAGGGAATTTGTTACCACTAGACTAGCCTTACAAGATGTTTTTATATGAGCGCTAAAGATGGAAATGAAAGAATGATACCTGCTATTACAAAAATACACTTAAATCACATAGCCCACCAACAATATAAAGCAACTATGCAATAGGAACTGAAAAGTCACCAGCTAAGAACATGATGACAGGATCAATGTCACAGATCAATACTAACCCTGGGGCAGGGACACTGGCTTATGCCTGCAATCTCAGCACTTTGGGAGGCCGATGTGGGCAGATCACTTCAGGTCAGGAGTTCACAAGCAGCCTAGCCAACATGGTGAAACCCCATCTCTACTAAAAAATACAAAAATTAGCTGGGTGTGGTGATGTGTGCCTGTAATCCCAGCTACTCAGGAGGCTGAGGCAGGAGAATCACTTGAACTTAGGAGGCAGAGGTTGCAGTGAGCCAATATTGTGCCACTGATTCTCCCTCAACAAAAAAAAATTAGTCTGGTGTGGTGGTACATGGCTGTAATCTCAGCTACTTGGGAGGCTGAGGCGCTAGAGTCTCTTGAACCCAGGAGGTAGAGGTTGCAGTGAGCCGAGATCATGCCGCTGTACTCCAGCCTGAGTGACACAGTGAGACTCTGTCTCAAAAAAATAAAGTAAAATAAAAGTAAATAATAAAAATACAATTAAAGAGGAACTGAATAAAATTGAGTTGCAAAACACTGTATAAAAGATCAAGAAAACCAAGAGCTGGTTCTTTGAAAGAATAATCATGATTGATAGGCCACTAGGTAGGTTAATAAAGAAAAGAGAAGATCCAAATAAGCACAATCAGAAATTACAAAGATGACATTACAACCAGTTCCTCAGAAATATAAAGGATCGGCCGGGCGCGGTGGCTCACGTGTATAATCTCAGCACGTTGGGAGGCCGAGGTGGGTGGATCACCTGAGGTCAGGAGTTCAAGACCAGACTGGTCAATGTGGTGAAACCCCATCTCTAAAAGAAAGAAAAAAAGTTAAAAAATTAAAAAAAACAAAAAGAAATATAAGGGATCTTAAGAGACCATTATGAAAACCTCTACGCAAATGAAAAAAGCTAGAGGAAATGGATAAATTCCTGAAAACATACAACTTCCCAAGATTGAATCAAGAAGAAAGCAAAAACCTGAACAGACCAATAACAAGTTCCAAAATTGAAACAATAATTAAAAATATCTACCAACCAACAAAAATCCTGGACCAGATGAACTCAGAGCTGAATTATAGCAGATGGACAAAGAAGAACTAGTACCAATTCTACCGAAATTGTTACAAAAAATTGAGGAGGGGGGTTCCTCCCTAACTCATTCTATGAAGCCGGTATCTTTCAGACACAACGAAAAAAAAAAAGAAAACTTCAGGCCAACATCCTCAATAAACATACATGTAAAAATTCTCAACAAAACACCAGCAAACCAAATCCAGTAACACACCAAAAAGTCAATTCACCACAATCAGTTGGGTGCAGTGGCTCATGTCTATAATTCCAGCACTTTGGGAGGCTGAAGCAGAAGGATCACTTGAACTGAGGAGCTCGAGACCAGCCTGGGTAAAATAGCAAGACCTGTATCTAAAAAGAATAAAAAATAGGCTAGGAGCAGTGGCTCACTCCTGTAATCCTAGCACTTTGGGAGGCTGAGGCAGGCGGATCATGAGTTCAGGAGATCAAGACCATCCTGGCAAGCATGGTGAAACCCCGTCTCTACTAAAAATATGAAAATTAGCTGGGTGTGGTGGCACATACCTGTAATCCCAGCTACTCAGGAGGCTGAGGCACGAGAATTGCTTGAACCCAGGAGGTGGAGGTTGCAGTGAGCCGAGATTGTGCCACTGCACTCCAGCCTGGTGACAGAACAAGACTACATCTCAAAAAAAAAAAAAAAAAAAAAAAAAAGAACAAAACTATATAATACCAAAAAAAAAAAAAGTTAAGCACAATGAAGTAAGCTATATCTAGGATTCAAGGTTGGTTCAACATATGGAAATCCAAATATTTGACTCACCACATAAACAAAATTTAAAATAAAAATCATATGATCATCTCAACAGACATGGAAAAAGCTTTAAATAAAATCCAGCCTCTTCTTATGGTTAAAAAGAAAACCTCAGCCGGGTGTGGTGGCTCATGCCTGTAATCCCAGCACTTTGGGAGGCTGAGACACGTGGATCACGAGGTCGGGAGTTCGAGACTAGCCTGGCCAACATGGTGAAATGCTGTCTCTATGAAAAAAAAAAAAAAAAAAAAAGAAGAAAAAAAGAAAAGAAAGCCTCAACAAATTAGGCATTAAAGAAAGATAACCTCAAAATACTGAGTCATCTGTGACAAACCCACAGACAACATTATATTGAATTGGAAAAAGCTGGAAAAATTTCCCTTGAGAACTGGAACAAGATGAGTATGCCCAGTTTTACCACTCATATTCAACATAGTACCAAAAATCTTAGCCAGAGCAATCAGGCAAGAGGAAGACATAAAAAGAATCCAAATAGGAAAATAAGTCAGACTATCTCCCTTCACTGACAACATGATTCTAGAAAACTCTAAAGACTTCACCAACATGCTCCTAAAACTGATAAATGATGTTAGCAAAGTTTCAGGATCTAAAATCAATGTCCACAAATTAGTAGCATTTATTTATTTATTTATTTATTTATTTATTTTTTTGCGATGGAGTCTCACTTTGTCACCCAGGCTGGAGTGCAGTGGCAGGATCTCGGCTCACTGCAACCTCCATTTCCTGAGTTCCAGTGATTCTTCTGCCTCAGCCTCCCAAGTAACTAGGACTACAGGCTCGTGCCACCACACCTGGTTAATTTTTTTGTATTTTTAGTAGAGATAGGGTTTCACATGTTAGCCAGGATGGTCTCACACTCCTGACCTTGTGATCCACCTGCCACAGCCTCCCAAAGTGCTGCGATTGCAGGCGTGAGCCACTGCACCTGGCCACAAATCAGTAGCATTTCTAAACACCAGTAACATTCTAGCTGATGGCTAAACTAAGAACATAATCCCACGTATAATAACCACAAATAAAATGGAATACTTGAGAGTACAACTAAACAAGGAGATGAAAGATCTCTGTAAGCAGAACTATAAAACACTGAGAAAAGAAATAGGAGACACCACAAATAAGTGGAAAACATACCATGCCCATGGATTGGAAGAACCAATATTGTTAAAATGGCATCCTGCCCAAAGCAATGAACAGATTCAATGCTGTTACTATCAAATTACAAGCATCATTTTTCACAGAATCAGAAAAATCAATCCTGAGATTCATATGGAACCAAAAAAGAGCCTGAATAGTCAAAGCAACCCAGAGCAAAAAGAGCAAAGCAGGAGGCATTATGTTACCCAACTTCAAACTATACTGTGAGGCTATAGTAACCGAAAGAGCATGTACAGAAACAGACACACAGACCTAGGGAAAAGAATAGAGAACCCAGAAATAAAGTTGCACACCTACAATTATCTGATCTTTGACAAAATTGACAAAAATGACCAATAGGAAGGGACTCCCTATTCAATAAATGGTGCTGGAATACACTGGCTAGCCATATGCAGAAGACTGAAGCTGGTGAAACCCTACCTTTCACCATACAAAAAAATTGATTCAAGATGAATTAAAGATTTAACTGTAAGACCTCAAACTATAAAAACTCTAGAAATAAACTGAGGAAATACCCTACTCAACATCAGCTACGGCAAATAATTTATGGCTAATTTCTTAAAAGCAACTGCAACAGAAACAAAAATCAACAAGTAGGACCTAATTAAACTAAAGAGGTTTGCATAGCAGAAGAAACTATCAACAGAGAAAATAGACAATCTACAAAATAAGAGAAAATGTTAGTAAAGTATGCATCTGACAAAGGTGTAATAATCCAGAATCTGTAAGAAATTTAGGCTGGGCATGGTGGCTCATGCCTGTAATACCAGCATTTTGGGAGGCCCAGGTGGGTGGATCACTTGAGGTCTGGAGTTTGAGACCAACCTTGCCAACATGATAAAATCCCATCTCACCCCATCTCTACTAAAAATACAAACATTAGCCAAGTGTGGTGGCACATACCTGTAGTCCCAGCTACATGGGAGGCTAAGGCAGGAGAATCATTTGAACCTGGGCTGCAGAGACTGCAGTGAGCTGAGATCATGCCACTGCACTCTAGCCTCGGTGACAGAACAAAACTCTGTCTCAAAAAAGAGAAAAAAAAGAAAAAATTTAAAGAAATCAGCAAGCAAGAAACAAATAACTCCATTAAAAATAGGCAAAGGACATGAACAGACACTTCTCAAAAGAGGACATATGAGCGGCCTACGAACATGAAAAAATGGTCACCATCACAAATCATTAGAGAAATGCAAATTAAAACCACAATGAGACACCATCTCTCACCAGTCAGAATGACTATTATTAGGCCGGGCATGGTGGCTCATGCTTGTAATCTCAGCACTTTGGGAGGCCGAGGTGGGCAGATCATGAGGTCAAGAGATTGAGACCATCCTGGCTAACATGGTGAAACCCTGTCTCTACTAAAAATACAAAAGTTAGCTGGGCTTGGTGGCGTGCACCTGTAGTCCCAGGTACTCAGGATGCTGAGGCAAGAGAATCTCAAAAAAACAAAAAAGAATGGTTATTATTAAATGGTCATAAAACTACAGATGGTGGCAAGGCTGCAGAGAAAAGAGAATGCTTATACTCTGTTGGTGGGAATGTAAATTAGTTCAGCCACTATAAAAAGCAGTTTGGAGATTTCTGAAAGAACTTAAAACAGAACTATGATTCAATCTGGCAATCTCATTACTGGTTATATATCAAAAAATAAAAATAAAACGAAATAAATCATTCTACCAAAAAGCACATGCACTCATATGCCCATCACAGCAGTATTTACAATAGCAAAGACATGGAATCAACCTAGTTGTCCATCAACAATGGATTGTATCGAGAAAATGTGGTACATATACACCATGTGGGAGGCCGAGGCAGGCAGATCACCTGAGGTCAGGAGTTCGAGACCAGCCTGGCCAACATGGTGAAACCCTGTCTCTACTAAAAATACAAAAATTAGCTGGGCATGGTGGTGCCTGCATGTAATCCCAGCTACGCGGGAGGCTGAGGCAAGAGAACTGCTTGAACCCAGGAGGTG